>WEIS01059195.1:0-19358 GCA_013389965.1 Todus mexicanus
GAGGAGAGGGGGCGGGGCCTGTGCCCGGCCGCACGTGCGCGGCGGGGCCGCCCCGTGACACGCCCCCGGGCCCGGCCTAGGGGGGGCACAAGGTGAGGGGTGGGCGCTCCGGTCCCGACCCCGGCCCCAGCCCTCGCTGAGGCGCTCCGGGGACGCGGCGGCTTCTCCGAGCCCCCCGGGAGCCCTCCCGGCCGCTTGGCTAACGACCCTGCTGTGCTCTCTCTCCCCTGCGTTCCAGGATCTGGTGAAGAGTCACTTGATGTACGCGGTGAGGGAGGAGGTGGAGGTTCTCAAAGAGCAGATCAAAGAGCTGATCGAGAAGAACTCGCAGCTGGAGCAAGAGAACACGCTGCTAAAAACGCTCGCCAGCCCCGAGCAGCTCGCCCAGTTCCAAGCGCAGCTGCAGACTGGTTCCCCGCCTTCCTCTTCGCAGTCGCAAGGGACGACGCAGCAGCCTGCTCAGCCGGCGTCACAGGGGTCGGGGCCTTCAGCGTAGCTCGAGATGTTATTGCCGTCGTGATCGCCGGCCTCTGGACTGCCCAGAGCGAGAAGGACTAGCGGGAATCCGCCACGGCCACCCTTCATCCATTTCAATGCACGCTGCGAGGCAGACTGAGGACTCCATGCTCTGCACACATCAGGAGAGGCTTATCCCACCCTGTCTTACGCACTCATCTGTCTCTCTCTTCCCTCCCATCTCCCTTTGGCTTGAAGGAGTCTTTGTTCTTAGGTTGATTGAATAAAGTAGACTTCTTCCAGAGAATTAGCACAAGTACACTGGGGACTTGAGCAGCTTCTGCAAATGGCTGAGGAATGAAGCTGCATGCCTGAATATTTTTTTGGTTTGTTTTTAAATCCTTCCACTCATCCAGTGATGTAACTGATACAAGTGCTTTTCAAGCTTGGAAATATGAAGAAATAGACTGGAGTAAAAAGTGATGGCTCAATCCCCCCGTAGTGCACTGGGGTTCCAAAGTGAGGACTGGTGCATAGGATCTGAGAGGAAGAGGGAGAAAGGTAAACTCAGTGTTTAACACTTAATTGTCACCTGAAACCTTAAGTGCAAATATTTGCACCGTTTTCTTGAAGCAGTGGACAGGTGCATAAAGCTGTATTATATATAGAAAGCAGGTAGGTTACGTACAGTTGGGTCATAGGATAATTACAATGAAGGTTATTTGCCTACTGTATATTTGTGTATTTAGTGTAATTACTTTGTAAAATAGAAAACTGTAACTATTTAGGTTGTACAGATTGAAGTTTAGTTGTTTCATTGGCTGTTCTGAAGAAGTTTGGAAAGTTGTTCTTTTTTTTTTTTTTTTTTTTTTATGCTACAACAATAAGAATGCACCTACGCAACTGTTCAGAATTTGGCAGATTTATGCTGTTTGTGTAACTTCTGAAGTTCCCTGGCTGCTGATTATCTCGAAGTAAATCTTTGTTCATTGTAGTTTGGTTCAGGACAGGAAAAACCACTCCAAAAATTACCAAACCCTGCTAGCAAAGAACTAAGAAAAGGAAAAAAAAAACCCTTAAAAAAAAATTGGATTTCCCGGTATGGATTTTTTGCATATGATCTGTATAGTAGTATGCATATGTTTTTGTGCATGTTCTCTAAACAGTTGTAACACGTCAATGTATTTAACTGTTGCACTTGTCAACTTTCAATAAAGCATACAATGTTGATAAATCACTGTTTGTACATTGTACTAATGTTAACTGCAGTCACTTTCAGCCCCTTGCGATACAGTTTTACGCGAGCAGTGGAGTCTGGAATTGTAGGTCTGGGCGTGAAATCCTGCCCGCCGGCTTCGGAGCTCTAGTTTCAGCTGAAAAAGCAGCGGTTTGTTAAATCCACGCTGTACGTGAAGTCAAGTGAAGGAGTGGGGAGTAGAGGACCTGACGTAAGTGCAAAGCTTATTGTTTTGGTCCAATCCTGAGCAGTCAGGGCTGCTGAGTGCCTTCTATACGTTGAGTAGTACGTAAGCAGGAGCACAGACGTGTGCTGTACGGTCAGCCACGAATGTGCAAGTCTTGTGCAACGGTTGTTCCNCGTGACTGCTTACTCCATAGAGTGAAGATCGGGAGATACCATTCTTGTGGAACTTAACGTTAGTGAGGAGGGTAGTCAGGTGCAGGAGCAGAAACAACAAGGCTTGAGGGTTCAAAGGCAGGACTGACGGCTTTTTTTTCTGTGATCTGAAGCTAAATTCTTGCTTTTGGATACTCACGCAGCAGTTCAGGCCCTGCTGAGCTGTACCGCAGCACAAGTAGTTGAGTTGCCTTTATTGCGATGAGTATATCGAAGTGCGTGCTTGAGAGTGTCTCTGGGAGGGCGAGCTTTAATTCGTAGTTTGTGTTCTTGAGATGTCAGTATATAATTTAAGAGTGCTCTTAATGAGCAAACACCAGAGAGAAATGCAAGATGCTTCTTTTTGATGGATTAAGCTAAAATTAGGAATTCATGATAGCCTTTGTGGCAGAACAGCACTTGAATGATCTGGATCTGACAAAAGGGATGCTAATTTTGATGCTTTTTAAAAGGGCTTAATTGTCTCCAGTTGCCTTTATATTCCAAATGTCTTTTTAACACTTCCAGGCCATAACATTGAGTATATAAAAAGCCTATCTCTACATGCAGATAGACATTTTCGCTTCCTTCACTGACAAAAATTACCGAATAATTATTTTTTGTTTAAAAAGAAGTTGACCTGGGTTTGTTTCTTTTTAACCTTGTTTAAAGAACGGCCTGAGCGTATTCTAAATCCAAGATTTATTTTAATTTTTTTAACTATTCTTTAATGTAGTATCTGAAAGTCTGAACTGAAGGTTTTTGGTTAGGCAATACTTTAATGATTTTAGTACACTGTATTTTCAGTCTTGGTAAATCTGATCACTTAAGCACTGAAAAGTTTTAAGGCTATGGAGCGGTGTTTTGGAGCTGTTTTACCAATTGCTAAAGTTAAGAGTAACATTTTGTTGCTGAGATTATTTTGGCAATAGTTCTGTCAAAATTGCAGCCTCTCTCCATGAAACTGATTCAAGTTGACTAAAATTGCGCTTGAGACCCAAACAAAGAGTAGACATTTCAGTCGGTTGTGTTGTAATACTTGTGGAATGAATTGTTTTGATTTTTGCTTTTGTTCTAGAACAAATCGTTTTTCAGAGCACTTTAAATCAAATGTTATCAATAGTCAGAAGCGGCACCACCAGAATTTTTCTTCTTTGTACAAACTCTGAAATGTGCAGGTTTTCATCTGCTGTGTGAATGAAATTAGATGTAATCTGTCTTTTATGTGTCAGGCTTTTCATCCGCGACGCATCTCCAATTCAGTAACTCCTCAGGCTGGATTCAAGCTGTTTGTCATTTAACTTCTTGTTGACAATTAGCTGCACACTCACTTCGCTTTTAACAGCCACATGATAAACTCATCTAAGCAAATTATCATAGACACCAAGATGCCTTTTTTTTTCTCTCTCTGTTATTTTGGTTGGGTTTTTTTCCAACCAATAATTTATGGTAAATTAATTTCTAAGCCAAGTCCAGATTGTCTAAATTCTGGGGTTTCTGTAAATACTTGGGGGGAAAGAAATACGCTTCAATAACACGCCTGAGAACTGTCCAGAGAGCACCCAGACAAAGCCTCCCAGCAGCAGTGGAGTAAATACAGCGCTTCAGAGATGCCTCTCCCTAATTCGTATGGAATAAATCAATGCCTGGGAGGCAGCTTCCCATCTTTCAACTGGAGAAAGAACCTAGCGAAGCTATTTGGGAATTACCACCCTGGATTTCCGTAGCTGCAGAGAATGTATTTATCTCAATACAAAGCATTTTAATTATTATTTATTCCTTTTAGGGTGAAATAGCAGTACATGAGCTCGCTGGCTGAAGGCATGCTTGTTTAGCTTAATACATGCTGTTCGGAAAGCCTCTTGTTAAGCTTTTTGAAGTACTTTAGTAACAGTTCGTGTTTTACAGACGTTATTTCTTGATTTTTCTCCTCTCTCTTTGGGATTACGCATTTTGACTTTTTGGAGAGATTTCTGCTGGGGTGAACCTGAAACAAATTACAAATCTAAGGCTTTGCCTGAGCTGGAAATTATCCCAATTCCAGCCATTGCTGGTCAGTGTAACTTCAGATGTATGATACTGAACGGAAGGATGGTTACTGGAAGGAGCTCCTGGGAAGGCTGGAATGAGCTTAGGCATTTGAAATGCTTGTTTGAGGATACTCTGAAAAACACCTGCCGCTGGCCAGATCCTTTTCCTGCGATGAGTAAGCAGTCTCTTCTGACTGCGTTTAGTATGCGCTGAGCTAGGCCAGCAACGGCGTGTTTGAAAAATCCCATGGCAAGGAGTTTCCAGCAGACACTGGCAACTGCCCTCCTGAATCAGGGTCCAGTTTCCAACAGGAGCAAAGCCAAGCTCAACAATGAAGTTAAAAGCCAAACCATGAATAAACTAACTTCCTTACATTGTAAATACATCGGGAAAGGGCAGCAGTTCAAAGGGGAAAATGAGCAAAACTGCAACGACTTTCCTTGAAACCGTACCCCAGGTGGTGGTTGTTCACTGAGGTGCCCCTAGGAGAGTTGCGCTGGGACAAGAAGCAAGAGAGTTTGGATAGGACATGGCCAAGAGGTCCCCAAAATGTAGTACAATGGGAATTTGGGTGCAGCCTAACAGCCAGCGAGGAAGGGGAAAAGTGTTTTTGAAAATCTTTGTGAGCTAAGCCAGGTTCTTAGGTCATCTTGAAGTTTAACTTTGATTCTTCAGCTGCGTTGGGTGGGGGTGGGTTTTCAGTGATGCGTATGTGGTAATGCGTCTTGGACGCAGTTCAAGTCGTCACGAGAAAGTGGCTGCAGGAGAAAAAAAAGGTCATAACGCTCCTATTTACGGTCTTCTAGTTCGGGTGGACTGAGAGCTCTGTTAAAGTTGTCCCTCCATGGACTTCTAAAGGCACTGTAAAGTGGTGAGACATTGAGATCTGGCAAGCGCAAGCTCAGGGCAAGTCCACCTGAACCTTGGAAGCTGCAAAAGGGCAGCGAGTAAAATTTGTCAGCCTTTAAAAAAAAAAACAAAGTAAAGAACAACAAACTTCTATGGCTTTCAGCAAAGAAAACAGATCTGTTGTTCATCAGGGAGTATGGGAAGGGAGATGAGCTTACTTGCGAATTATTTATATTACTGTCAGCTGCTTTGCAGTCCAGCATACATGCAGAATCTCTAGGAGTTGGAAGCTATGTATCAGTGCTGATCTCTCAGCTCTCCCCCCTAAATGTTTAACGTATCTGCCTGCTTTACACTCCCTGTGGAGGCTGCAGTAAATGGTCATTCTACCTCCCATTAGTTTTATTACCGAGAACCAGCCTGTTCTGCCTTTCTGCTGCTGCTTTAATCAAAGCTTTGCTACCAGATAGCCATCAGAAAAGACATCTGCAATTCAATTAGATATGTGCTTAAACTCATGATCTCTACGAGACCGGCCGCTGCCAGAACAGAATGCCCTCCACCCCAGGGCTGCAGCCCGCAGGGCTCAGCTCCAACAATTCTACCTCCTGCCACTGGCTCGTCTTCCCTCCTGCCCGCTGGCCTTGCTTACAGGTGCTTGAAATGACAACTCATTCCTCATTGGTGGCTGGTAGGAGTTTATTTCTTCTTCCTGGCAAAGCAGGTGAGAAGGCAGAAACTTGCCACCACTCAGGAGCCCCAAAATCTGCTCTATAATGTTTTGAAAGGGGTTGCTACAGAGTAGTGTCTTTCTGCCTTGAGAGGGAGGAAGAAACTCCAAAGGTGCTCTAGGGGTAAAGTATAGAACTTTTTTGCATTGGCATGAAAGCAAGATGAATTGGTAGGAACATCTATACCAAAGTAAGTTATACTTCTTTATTTTCTTTCACTCACTTCAGTCTCTAGAGCTGTAAATGCATATCCCCTGGTGCCTGTTGCTCCAGGGCCACTATTTTTGCTTGTGGTGACCCTATGAGGTGATTGTGACGAGGTCCAAACAGTTTGGATAGACCAGACCGCAGAGCCTCTGTGAGGAATAGCTCTTCAGAAATATTTCCATGAACCTAGAGGTAAAGGTGATCTCCAAATGATGTCCAGTTTGTCCCTGACATGTACCACAACCTTCTCTAAAAGTGCTCCAGAAAGATCTAATGAAGTGCTTTGGTGGTCTTGCTTAATGGATTTCTGAGAACTGATTATAAAGGCACAAGCGAAAGCAGTCAGAAGGGAGGTTTGCATGGGCTTCTTTGTAGAAAAGCTGCAGTTGACAAAACCCACAAACCCAAAGGGAAGTGAAAACTGATGGTGAGCGTGAGGAGTGGATGAGGCTTGCAGCTCACTGCAAGCGTTCCTGCTTTCAGGCAGCAGCGGCCTCCAGTTGATAGACAGGTTTGACACTTACCTGGGGTGGAAGAAGAAAAGCAAATGGGAGTCTGAACAATGCAGCTGAGTATAGCCCTGAAGGGTCAGGGTGCTGTACCTGTCTGAGCATAGGGTTTAACAAAGCCTTGGTAAGCACCCTGCAGCCATGGACATTCTCCATAACAAGGTATCCACTCCAGGGGTGACAATGAAAGTGCTTCAGGCCTGTCAAGGGAAGGTGAGAAGACGGACGTGTGAGTACTTGTAGGCGGTGCAGGATGAAGTCCCTAGCCCATCTCTCTATCTCCTTCAG
Source organism: Todus mexicanus (assembly GCA_013389965.1). Lineage (NCBI taxonomy): Eukaryota > Metazoa > Chordata > Aves > Coraciiformes > Todidae > Todus > Todus mexicanus. The sequence continues at coordinate 6,687 of WEIS01059195.1, forward strand.
CTTTCACTTTAAATCTAGCAAGGGTGGTGGATCAAGTTCGGTCATGCTCTTAGAGAGCAGCAGCTCCCCACCTCATGGGTTTTATGTAGAAGACCTGAGCCAGGACAGCCTGTTTGCTCAGAAGGCAATTACTCCTATTTACGTACCATAAATGTGCTCAGGCTTTCTAGGGAACAGCAGTAGGTGTATTGCCAGGGCACGTGGAGGAAACTGAAACAACTGAAACCCCTCCCCGCGCCCCCCCCTCCCCCATTAATGTTCTTAATGTATTTTTAATAAATGAAGGGGAAGGGAAGCCTGGCCCTCATCTGTTTTAAAGCGTTGTCAGAGAGGAGGTTTGGGGATATTTCTCTACTGCAGCATCTTGAACGCCTGCAGTGCTTAACTTGTTCCTGGATAATCTGGGGTTTGGCACAGCAGATGTATGTCCTCAGACCATCCACGCTGAGCCTGCTGGAGTGTGGCGTGGATGGCCTGTAAAACCAGATGACGTCAGGTAGAGACTTTAAGCTGGCAATTGTCCACCCACCCTTCCCTCCAGGAGCTGTGGTGCTCCTCATGAGCACTAATGCCCCCAGCAAGTGCTGAGGCACAGAGGGCAAGGAGAAGACTGCACTTCTGCACCCTGTAAACCCAGGGGAAAATACTTTGGCTTTCCATGGTACTCTAGCTTCATCTTGTTGTTGCTGCTCACAGTCAACCTGGACATAAAATCAACCCACATTAGAACTCTGTTTGTATTTCACCATGTCATTTCAGGGCAAACACCTCTTTCTTTAAAAGTAAGTTTCCTTTGGGGGGATGTGAAAACACAGATATTAGTAGTAATATAGAGAGGAAAAAACCTCTTGTATCTACAGACTCTTGTTTACAGGAAGATTAGATCCTTTGCGGGTCTCGAGATAAAGTTAAGCACTGGAATTAATCAAGAAGAACGAGCAATGCCAAAAAACCCAACCCAAACTAGCATAAACAAAAAACACCCTGCAGAAGGCAGGGGCATTTTTGCCTATGGTGATTTTGGGTGGTTTTGGTTACGAAATTCTTGCCCTAGTCCATCCCAGTGGGAAGAAAGAGTCCTTCAAGCACAGTCTGGCAGTTCATCACTGTTTTAGCTCCTGCCCAACCAAGTGCACGATGCAGCACCCAGAGCAGGAGCGGAAAACACACCGCTTAGTGAAAGTGCCTGGCATAAAAATGCTGCACCCTGATACTGAAATACCACCTACTGATTTATCTGTTAAAGCCATTGCCAAGTACTGCCCCAAAATCCAGTTCTGTTCTTAAAGGTAGGGGGTTCTGTCAGAGGTCAATCTTGTTGCTGTGATTATGGGACTGCCTAGAGTGAACATCATTGTATGTTAGTAGTGGCTATTCCTACTAATCTATCCCGTGTAAATACTGCGATAGTGATGTCGCTACACTTAAAGTGATGCTTTCTGCTCAGTATAAATTGAGCAGCTCCGTGCGTTATCCATCCATAAGGGCCTTGCCTCGGCTTTTGGTGACAACTGACCCAGCCCAGCACCTCTGACTGGCTATAGTCAGCAGCAGACACACGAAGGAAAGCGTGGAGGAGTCCTTGTCCCTCAGCATCTTCTTGCCTTCCAGCAGCCAAAAATTTAGGGACTTCCCTAAAGAGGCTGCAGCCGTATGCCCACATTTTAGAGTTACCTTTGAAGGTGTCCTCCAGACATGCATTAAAATTCATTTCCATCCGTTAGCTCTCTCTGCAAGAGCAGTTGTTCCCCAGTTTTCCCTTTCCAGCATGTCTCCCCAGGCTCCCCAGTCCTTGTGCTTGCCCCCCATTGTAGCAGTGCACCTAGAGCCCCAATCCATGCTGTTAGCATACAGGCATCACTCCAGACATGGAGTTTCATCCTCGGAATGTGTTACCTGGCACTCGATGTTGTGAGCTCCTCTGCAAGTCCTCACCATTGAAGCTTCAGGTAGGCTCCCACTGCTAACATGGTGTCCTCTGCAGACCCTGTATCCTCACCTTCACCACCCTTGCCTGCCCATCTGGATACTTAAAAAAAAGTAATTCTCCACTTTAAAAAAAGAAAAGACTTTGTGTATTGGCATCCCTTATTAGCACTGATTTTATTTGCTTTTCATTAGGTATGACATTGTTAAATAACTCACTTTTATTTTTGTGCAGAGTTTTACTTTCTCTGTCGAGGATGTCATCCTGGCAGGGCTGAGGTCAACCCAGCTAAAGGAAGGTCCACCCTTTTGCGATGTTGCATATTAAAACTCACAGACATCAGCTTCATTTTTTCATTTTAAAAAGAGGGGAAAGAAAAACAACCCTGACTTTTGGTCTAAACTTTCACAAAACTATTTCTAACTGTGCTTAACTACAAAGTTTGCCAACGAGGCTACTTGGCACTGTCAGCACAGACGTGTGTATGTATCAGTCATGGTCTATGCTAGAAGCAAACCCACAGTGCGCCTTCTGTATTCCTAATTTCTGATGACCTTATTGTAGTGCCCGATAGATTTGATGTTCCCATTAAAATCTGAGCTCCTGAAATCATGATACTCTTGTGAGATTTGTACCTTCTATTAAGAATGAGTCAGCTTCTAGCTTTCAGTTTCTGAGGAAAAAAGCTGCAAATATCAACAAGCTGCAATACACTGAGCCAGAAATCAGAAAAGAAATAATTGGAAAAAGTATTTCTTAAGATGAAATGGCACATTTGGACCTGAATTTTGACAGGTTTGGATGCCTTTAATAGCTCTGAAATCGTGTTGGAGTAAACGTGTTCTTGTGCTCTGCCTTTGGTGTCATGGTGCTCTGATCCTGCAAGAAATTAATTAAGGGTTTGTGGTTAAACAGAACTACAGGATCTTCACAAAGGAGGGCTGAATTTTTTTATCTTGATGTGTGGCAGTTTCATGATATTTAAGTGTATGTTGGCTCTTTAATTTTAAATACCTTTCATCGATTTATTAGGGGGCATTTTTGTACCTGCAGCGTTATGTCTGATGACTCATGTTATATGCAAATAATCAAGCTGAAATACTAATTGCTTTTGGAGAGGGAATAAATTACTATGTTGGTTTGGATCATCAAAATCAAGTCAATCTGTTCCTTAAGGCAGGAACAAAGGTTGGAAAAGGCAAATGGTTTCTTGCTTTTAACTGTGCAAACAGGTGAGAAGAAGCAGCGTTCAAATTGGGTTGCAGGATGCTGGAGCTCTGCTGAGCCTCTCAAAATTAGACTTCGCTTTTGTTTCAGAAGCAACGATGTTTATTCATTGACCACCAAAAACTCTCTGGAGTGCTTTTATTATAGTATCCACAACCTCAATGCTATGCAGCACCAACTGCTCTGTAGTAAATAGCTTCTCCTCCCGCTCTACTCTGCCCTAGCGAGGCCACATCTGGAGTGTTGTGCCCAGTTCTGGGCTCCCCAGTTCAAGAGAGACAGGAAACTACTGGAGAGAGTCTGATGGAGGGCTATGAGGATGATTAAGGGATTGGAACATCTCTCTTATGAGGAAAGGCTGAGAGACCTGGAGCTATTTAGTCTGGAGAAGACTGAGATGGGATCTTATTAATGTTTACATCTATCTTAAGGGTGGGTGTCAAATAGATGGGGCCAGTTTCTTTTCTGTGGTGCCCTGTGATAGGACAAGGGGCAACAGACGCTAACTGGAACACAGAAAGTTTCACCTCAACCTAAGGAAAAACTTCTTCCTGCGAGGGTGACCGAGTCTGGAATGGGCTGCCTAGAGAGGTTGTGGTGTTTCCTTCTCTAGAGGCTTTCAAAACTCACCTGGACACATTCCTGCGCAACCCGGTCTAGGTGATCCTACTTTGACAGGGGGGTTGAACTAGGTGATCTCCAGAGGTCCCTTCCAACCCCTAACAACCCCTAAGATCTCCCATAGACCATGCCCAGGCAGCCAGGGCTCCCTTAGTGCCTGGTGGGATGGCAACCCGACAGCCATTGGCGTTTCCTCACAGTGACCCAAAAGGCAAGGGCAGATCTGAGGAATGGGAACCCTTCGACAACAAGTTTCCTAAAGCTCAGGTTGTGTTTTGCAGTGAAAAGTCAAGAGAAAGCACTGACTTTTTTGTTCTCTGAAAACCGCTAGCTAAGTCAACCAGACTAAAAAACAGCAAAGGGCCGTTTCCAAGAAAAATAACCACCCGCAGTAACGATCTCATCTCCAGTCTCCTACGTGTGCTGCCGTCTTTGCAGAACTACATCAAGAGTGTAACGAAGGAGAAGAGAGGTAATATTTTTAAAAATAGACATTCCACCCTTTTCTCCCCCATCCCCCCTTACACTGCGTGTGTCTATCACAAGCCTGTTAGGAGATTTAGTTTCTCTCGCCTGTCCTAAAATGTGTGGACAGGGAGGTTTCCGAGGGGGCAATTCCTTTGACAGCTGTATTCTACTGTCAGCCAAGTGATTAAGCAAAACACGGCAGCCCTGTAATTACACGTAAGGCGTTTCTCACGTCCCGTGTAAGTCTGGCGACTGCTAACAAAGGTCTGGGTGCATAGAGGACCGCTCCATCTGGGAGGTGGTTGTGTAGGCAGCCTGTTTCCTTGACCCATGCAAATAGAGAGACGGAACATACAGTACGTTGCTGCTCCGGCAGATGCATCCTGACAAGGTTAAACCAAAGGGCTTTGCTGGGGCGGGTAAATATGAAGGGTTTCCTGCACTGTTTGCTTAATGGGGGCCAAGGCCCTTCAAAGAGGGACAGCGGGATGATAGATCAGTCCTTCTGAAGGTGTCTTTGGTGCTGGGAGAGGCAAGGACGTTTTACGAAAATGTGTTTAAATGACACATTTGGTACCTAGACTATTACTGTATAGTGCACCTCAGCATGGTACCCTGGCAATCTTCAAATTCTTCCTGCCAGAAAAAGATGGGGTATTTGCTGCCTGCTGTACAGGCAGTACTGACATGGTGGTAGCTGCCAAGCACCACCAAGTGAGCTGTCAAATGCTGTGATTGAAGGCTATGCTACACTTATCCAAGGGTCTCTGCTGTGGCCCACGAACTTTCTATCATAGAATCACAGAACGATTTGAGTCGTAAGGAACCTTAAAAATCATCTAGTTCCCCCCCTTCTGCCACTGAGGGTGCAATCCTACCTACCTACCCGCCGCTACCCCCTTTGCTAACCCAAATCAAAGTCCTTCTTCACTGAGATGAACAGGAATGGATGACGGAGCATCACACAACAGAACAGGCTCACGATGCCGTGCAGTGTTCATCTGCTCCTGGGCACTCGGTGGTCCTCATGCTGGGCCAGAGGGGAGGTTTATTTTAGATGTTTCTGACTTGTTGGCAAACAACTGTAGTATTTAGGCCACAGCTCCATGATATTTTCATTTGGGAAGAGATGGACTCTTGGGAAATTGTGGTTGTCACTTTCCAGTGGTTTCTGTCTCTTGGTGGGGAAGCCCTTGGGCATGCTTTGTCCTGTGGTCAGCTGGGTCACGCAGCGTGGTGAAACGGCACAAGCTAATTGCTAACTCCATGGGGTACGAAAGCACCACACAGGTGGTAGGAAAGGCTTTGATTTCTGCCTAGAGAGGGTGAGAGAAAGGAAGATGTACCAACAGGCAACCAGTAATAATAAACAGTAAACATCTTGTGCTAAGTAGGTCCTCTTCTCATAGGGGAGAAAACACCAAATTCTCAGCTTTCCAGGATAAACCAACTTTGCCTTGTGGTGATGCACCCTGAACATGGTATTTCAGGAAGAAAAGCAGGAAAGCTATGAATAAAACACCTCATTTGTACTGCTGTCAGATGGTTTGCAATGCCCAACACACCTCCCTAGCCTCCCAGGCTCTGGGTTTCTGACCTTTTCTCTCAATAATGATTTATTGCACATTAAAACACTTACCGCTGGGTTGAAATGACAAATGTACACAATCCTATGGCTTTTGTTTCTCAACAGCCTGCATTTAAAAGGGGAGGAGATGAGCTAAGGCTCGATTATTTCTTGGGCAGCCTTTGCTCTGCCAATGCTGGAAAGTCATTCTCAGAGCAGTGACACCCGCCGACCCGAAGCATCAGGGGGGAAAAGCAGACCTAAATGTGAAGTGGCCCATGCTTGGTGTCTGTTTGTACTGTGCATAGTGACACAAAACCCTGGTGTGCGGTGGCTTGGGCTGTGTTCGGACGCGCTCTGTGTGTTGACGCTACACCAGCATGTGGCTTTATTGCTACAAACAACTCCCCATGCTGAAACGCCTGCAGACCAGCGCTGCCTGGGGTCTCCTCCTGACCTTGGGTGGTGTGATACAACTCCTTCAATCCCAGACTGATTTGAATACATGTTTTGAAATGAAGTTATCTGGGAGGCCAAGGTCTTTCTCTTGGAAGGGTTGAATGCTGTGCCTCCAATGGCACATTGTGAGTACAGGAGATGGTGCTACCATTGACACAGCAGACATCATTGCTGTAGCAGGTTGTGGGTAAGGATGTGAGACCAGGTTCAGGCAAACCTGAAACTTTGTTATTTCCTCAGCTGGGATTCATCCCATATAGTTGTTGGAATGTCATAACATGGATGTAGAATGAATGAATGTTTAAGTGACCTATGGAGGTCATCTGATCCAACTGGTCACTGAAGGCAGGGCTAACTTTGGCATTAGAGGAGCAGGTCATTTAAGGCCATGTCCAGCTGAGTGTTGGAAAACTCCAAGGACCAAGATCTCGCAGACCCCACGGTCAACCTCTTCCAGTTTTGGCAATGTCTTTTTCCCTAATACCCAGTCAGGCTTTTTGTTGGTGCAACTTTTGTCTGGTTTCTACAACAGAAACATCTTTGATTCTTTTAAATCTTTGTAGAGAACTGAATTTCAGGCCCATGAAGTTCCCTACCTCTTCTAGGGTGAGATGATTTGCAAGTTTTGAATGAGGAGTGACTGTCTTTCCCTGCTGCTGAGACACGCTCTCCTTGCGTATTCAGCTGCCTTTCTGCTGCCAGTTATTCTGGGCTGTGGACATCCCCTCCAGCTGCTATGCCCACTGGAGACAACTAACCCTTTCTTCACTGTGGCTGTCCACCTGGCAAGCTAAAATAGCTTTTCTTGACAAAGCAGGAGAAGCCTCGCTTTTATGGGGAGGAAGAGGGATTGGTTGCCTTCACCTGCTCCACCTGCAGCAACCATGTGCAGGGGCCACACACGTGCCCAGCCCTTCTTCAGTGCCCAGGTACTTGGCAGAGATGACAGTGGAAGAGCCCTTCTCCTCTTCAGCATACGAATGAAGACAGAAATAACTACATGCATGGTTTATTTCCCCAGCACGTCGCTGCTGTATTTGTGTTATTGGAAAGCCAGGGGCTCTCCATGAAGGCATCCTACGTCCCAGGATAAAAGGCAAACGTGTACGAGGAGCTGGTGGAAGCAGTGGGGAGCGACGTGTTTGAGGAACATGGATGAAATAATCCTTAAGCAATTAATTTATTTAGGAGTGACAAAAAAAGCCAGCAGGTGATTCTTTTGTTCTCTGACAGGGACAATAATCTGTTGTATATAAAAGAGGCTTTCAAGAAAAGCTTTATCAAGACGACTCCATCAGAATTTATTCAATTGAGCATTTTTGACAGAAGATACTGATTTGTTGAAATGACAAGGATTACAAAATACATTCAAAAAGTGCTACAAAAAGGTCAACGTTTTGTAGGGGAATATGTAAAAGGAATGCTTTCAATTCATAAATTGTTCATTTTAAAAAAATCTGGAATTTCACACTGATGTTCTGCTTCTTATGTGTTATGTAGGGTGGGGTTTTTAACATTATGGCTGACATGTCGTGAAATCATCACGGCATATAATAACATCTTATCATTTCTAGCTCAGAGTGTTGCCTGTTTGTTGTAGTGAAGCAGTTTGGCACCCGATCAAAGTGTCTCCTGCCTGTCTTATAAAAAAAAATAATGTCAAACTTCCATTACAACACAGACAGAGACACTTTGATCTAGAAAAGAAAATATGTTAGTGTTTACTAAGTGGCAGATGGTTTTAATAGTTTTAAAATGAAACAGAATTTAAAAAAAAAGTAAGGTATTCTTATATAATACGCAGTACTAATGAAATGCCATGAAATGATATGAAAAAGAAACAACATAGAGAAAAAGTAAAGCAAAAGTAGGAAAGAGAATTTCTAAACAGTGACTTTTTTTTTTTTAGTGGATATCTTTCCTTTGCCACTCGCTTTTGACTAGGCTGGATTTGCTGGGTGCTGAGCCTCTCCTGCACGGTGCCACTGGGATGGGGGCAGAGCTGTGAGCTGGGAACGCCTGGCTTATTTAAAAGGAGAGAAGAGAGTGACCATCCAACAAGGATGACTCTTGCGTTGTTGCTGTTGGCTTGTTTAACATCCAAAACAGAATTCCAGATGAGCGTATTTCCAGATGAGCAAGGGCATATTTTTGTTGAATACATTTCTTAAACAAAAACAAAACCCAGAAGAGCTGCCCACTCTGGCGCATAAACTAGAGATGGTCAGCTCTGGTACCTGGGGATCTGTTCCAGGAATCTGTGCACTGAGCAATGAGTCTGACTCAAACCACCAGGCACCGGCTATTTGGGAAGTGGGTGCCAACATCACACTGTTGTGCATAAGCATTCATTTGTAATAATAATAATAATAATAACAATAAGATTATTTTTAAAAGTTCCAGCATGAAACAGAACTGTATGATAGCATACAGACAGTGTCCAGCATCCAGAAACAAACACACATAGAGTCATCAAACAAATACACCCTGGACAGAGCGAAGGGAAATTAGCAGTCCACCTCTAAGCCAGCTTCCCAATATGGTTAAAACCAGTATAAAAGCAAAAATGTCCTTTTCTGTTGCAACTCCTTCCCACTAGGTAGGTTGGTAAAAGCCCAGTGAAGGTTCCCATTCGCCTCTGATAACTCATCCATGATATAGCAGCAGCTGAGATGATGCGTATTTGTCCTGTAAGCACTGGACATGCACTGGCAGCTGCCAGTGGCATAGCTGGCTGATAACGGGGCACCAGACTGGTGTCCAAGTTCAGTCTCCCAGCTGCACAAGCATCTGCCAAATGGAAGAGCAGCTGACTGCTGGCCTCCCCAGATCAAACTGTGGCAAGTCCCCAAAAGAGGGGAGATGGCCAGAACTGTGTTTGCATTTATGCCATCACAACTGGGGGTGTCCAAGCCCAAGGCACAGCTGCTCTATCAGGAGAGGCAGCTGTGAGGTGGCGTAGCTGTGCTTCCCGACTGTCCCTAAGAGCCTGCTCCTGCTCCTGCCTGCCATGATGTTGGACATCCACCCACCTTACCCGTCTGCAGGATGGAGTCAGCACAGCTTGCAGTGTGCCCTGGAAACTTCTCACCATGGGATTCCTTATATGTGGCTTTGCTGGGAGTTGCCTGTAATATTAGGAAAAAGCTGAAGAGAGAAAGGAGGAGGAGCAGTGGGGCATTGAAAGGGAGCGTTGTTCAGTCAGGACATCAGGTTTATTTCTTCACCAGTGAAGTATCCTCAGAGATTTGCTGTCACTCAGAGCAGGTGCTGGTAACTTCACAACAAATCCTAAAACCATGAGGAGGGCTGGGGAACCCAGATGAGGAAAACCCCGTACCACAGCACCAATGACACCGAGATCATCACCACTTTTTCCTAAAAAAGCCCATGGGAGGGTGAGGAGCTGTGTAGATGCTGTTGGCACAGCACCCCAGTGTTCTTCCCTTGTGTGTCTGCATCTACGGGGTAAAGCAGCTGATGCTCCTACTGCCTTTAAGGGGGTAATTTGGGAGTGGTGGGAGCCCTCCTACTGAAAAAGCAGCAACTCTCCACTGTCCTCTTCATAACGCACCTCCATGTGCTTGCAGAAAGCAAGCCTGTGGCGCATGAAGGGTTACGGCAGAAAGAAGCACCAGGGAAGAGGAAAGGCAGATTTCAAGCCCCAAGTCAGCCAAAAAGCTGAAATTGTAGGAAGAAGCACTGAAAGGAAGAAAAACAGAAAAAGAAAGGGAGATTTGAATAGGTCCAAGCCTGCTGAGGGGGATATAGAAGGAGAAGAACACTGGAGGCATGAAACCCTTCCAGCTGCTTTCCACAGACCGGCACGGCAAATTTGTCACAGGAAATAAAGTGGAGAAAGGGAGTGAGACTGGCCAAGGCAGAGAGGGCACATGGAGGGGTGCTTTCAGCTTCCAGCGAGGCTGGAGGGCTGAGTTCACCTCCGCATGCAGGCCTGTGGCCAGCACCGGATTTTGGGTGCTCTCCGAGTCACACACTGGGGACGTGGATGGGGTCAGATGGGGGAAATGTACCCTGAGCACTGGCAAAAGCAGTTGCACCAGTTCTACTCCCTAACCCTCTGTTGGCAAAACGGGGAGAAACTGTGAGAAGAGCGGGTACTGGCTGCTTGGTCTGTCTCCTGCAGTACCTGAATGTGCAACATCTGGCACAAGGATGCTCTCAACACGTGATCCAGAATATGCTGCAAGACCAATCCATTTCTCCATTCATGAGACAGATAAATTAGAAAAAAAAAAAAAAAGTTAAAAGAAGTGTGGAAAGAGAGAAGTCACTGGGTTCCTCAACCAGCTCCAGTTCATGGAAACGTGCTTCGGTCTCCCATCGCTGTGCGGGCAGGTGAGGACACCATCAGCAGCATTGTGTATCCACAGGATGTCTTTTACTGCCAGGCACTTTGCAAACCTTAATTTAACCTTGAGTAGGATATACAGATTTGAGTTATTTTTTTTATTTAACAGTTAGCTAGAGTTGAGCAGGTCATTCCACTTCCTAGATAGCTCGTGGGAAGACAGCTCCATCCATGCCTGGATTGTGTTGCCTCTGGATGGGACATGCTGCCCTCACGGTGACCCACAGCAGTGCCTGGGCTGATGCTCAGGCAGGGATGCAGCACATCAGGATGCCTCAGAGAAGGAACACCTCTGATCCACTCATGCCATCACTGTGAGATGGCCTTTGATTTCCCATCCCCTCTGCAGTTCTGGCCACCAGGTAGCCCCAGAGGAGCAGTGTCCATCATGGGTGTCAGTGGTTTCTACGGCCTGTAGAAGCAAATTAATGAAGGAGGGGAAGAATGAGACTGTATCCTCATGTCCAAGAGATATTAGGCCTTGCTCTGTCTAGGAGATGAAGTAGCTGTTGCGAAGATGCACTTTCCAACAAGACATAGCATTTGGGAAGGCTACCAGTCATGCTTGGTGGGAAGGCAATGCTGTCACATCCTGCAATCAAGCCACCTGGATTGGACCCTGGAGCTGTGACCCCAAACCCTTGCCAAGCCCCTGGAGATCGGGAGCAGTTACCACTGAGGCAAACGTTGGATTGAAGGCCACAGCATTGCGGAGAAGAAACATTGGGAAGTGAAATGATGGCTGGTCCCACAGGAAAGAGGGTTTATGGGTAAAAGCTGTGAAGTTAATGAAGCTGTAGAGGCCAACCTGATATGCAGTTTGTGGCTTTGACCTTTAGAGTTTAGGAAAGGTGTTCAAAAACTAGCCGAAATACATAGAAGACAGAAACAGACCTAAGTGTGTAATCCCTGGGGTTGCTAAGGTTCCTCCCTGGGAATAAGTGAGCAGGGAGAAGATGGGAATAGCTTTAGTGACAGCTACCTACAGAAATGAAAGCAGGTAGTTAATCTGAGGAACCTGAAGCTGAGTGAGGAACAGGGTTCAGGTTAGACTTAGAGATAAGGGCTCATCGGTGAGAAGAAGTCGCCTGCCAAGGTGAAGCCATCTGGGCTTGCATGGAACTCGACAAGCGATTCAGAAACAGCTTTTGTCAGGATGAAGCGTTTGCTTGAACACAGCCCCCCTGACTGTCTTGTTCAGGAACGAAGTTGGAGTTTGAGAGCCAGAACTAAACCCAGGTTGTTATCAGTGCTGTGTTTTCAAGATGGGCCTCCAGATAATGAAACTAATTCTGTTTCTCCGGGGAAACTTCTGTGTAATTCACTGATGGCTGAGTGCAAATAAGGAACGCCACTCGGCGTTCAATACTACAAATGTTTTTGCTCAGAAATCAATCGGTCGAACAAGGCGATCATTTACCGCTAGAAAAATTGTGTTGTCTCTGGAATCCAGACGTGAGCTTTAGAACATAAGGCTACCTAGTTAGCTGTGCACTGTTGACTTGTTCTCAGTCACAACATGCTTTAGCTCCTGCTCTCACTGCCTCCTCCACCTCAACCGCCTGGCGCTTCATGTACTATGGGGCAGATTTTGTGCCATTTGTTCCTGGTTTGATGTGACGAACATGTAGGGAGAGAGCACAGGAGGCAATATTTGTGCTGTCTGCCCAAGGATGCTTGAAAGAGCTGAGTACCTTGTCACGGCAAGGAACAACTGTTTGAAGAAAATTACAGCATATCAGGTATGTCTAAGAAGCTGGTTAGCTCTCCTCTCCCCAGCTCCACCCTCCCACCTCCCCCACTCTCCCCCCACCCCCATCTTTTCTCTCTTAGTTAAAGGTCACACGGTCAAAAAGCCACAGAAACACAAGTATGGCTGTTTTGAAAGATCGGGACTTAAGTACCAAAACCCATCTTGGCCAGACTTTGTTGGACCTGTGCAGCTCTGGGAGGCTTCAGGGAGATAGCCTTACAATAACATTTGTACCAGCATGCTTGTCCTGGTATAAAAACATCATGTTGGGATGTATC
>WEIS01059195.1:19364-48527 GCA_013389965.1 Todus mexicanus
CATTTGTACCAGCATGCTTATCCTGGTATAAAAACATCATGTTGGGATGTATCGAGCATGACCACCGGAGCGTGTGAAAAACAAATGCCTTCAAGGCTTGTGAAAGCTTGAGCGGGTTTGAAAGGCCTCTAGATACCAACAGACCACAGTGCAGTGTGGGGACGGGACATTCACAGTCCCCTAGAAGTGCCATCTCTGCCTGGAAGGGTGGCCCCGTTCATCCCAGTTAGAAGTTTCTAATAAGCTTGTAACCTAAAATCAAACTATGAGAGCAGATTTTGTCACCTGAGCCTTATCCAAAAGTTTCTTGAGGATTACAAAAGCTATTTTGGATGGCAGCAGTGGCAGTCAATACCCCCCCACACCAGATACCAACCTGCAGCACATGAGAAGAGACCCAAACCAGCACCTCCGCACTGCCCAGCGCACCAGGTACAAAGCAAGACTCCCACAGCAGCTTCAGCATCCAGAAACACTCATTAGCAGGACTCAGCAGCAGTTAAATAATGAATGCTGAAGGTTTGGGGAGAAAAGGTAGCCAAAGGAACTTTTTTGCATTTTCCAGAGCTTGTTCCTCAGCCAGAAAGACAGGTTTCAGGGGGAACCATGCCAGGCTGGTGACTATTTTCCACCTTCCAGCTCAGCCTCTTGCCTCCCCCCCCGCCTCCCCTTTTTTGAAGCGCATTCATACCTGGTCCATGGGCAACAAAACCAAAGAGAGACAGCAGCTCGGTCCCACAGGGGACTTCTCCTCCTGTAGGCTCAAAAATATGGGTGGGGAGAGGGGAAAAAGAAGATTTCAGTTACTAGAGCTCTGCTCTTTTGTCCTGCTAGCTCGTGTAAAAACAGTTGCAGAAAGACGAGATAAGGAACTTTGTGGTTTCCACTTCTAACCTCAAACAGCAAACACTCCTCAAAACCAGTTTACTATGTAGTCATGGTGCATCGAAGGAAGGATAAGGAACCCAACTGAAAAAGGCATAATATAGTAATTGGAAAATAATAGTCGCAGGGGAGCTGAAAATAAAATAGAGGATGATGCTCCAAGGTCTGAAAGCTTCAACAGCCCCACAGCATTTCTCTCCCAGGAGATTTCTTGTTCTTTTTCTCTTATTGAGATGACACAGTTGCTATTGATACAGGCACCTCCTCCCAACAACCAGCTAAACTGTTACCCCCCCACTCCCTCAAATCCCATTAAAATAGATGCTTTTCAGCCTGTGCCAGGAATATCGTTAAGTGAAATGTGCAAAGATATTGCAACTTCTATTCAGTTTATTTTGAGTCAGTACAATGAAGCAGCGTGAGGCAGGGTTCTGGGGCTTGGGAAGGATGTGGAAAGGAGAAGTTCATTAATTTATAGTAATTTTGTAATGCTGCATTTCATCTTTATGTGTACTGCTAGCATGGTACTCACAGAACAGGTTGAAGGTTTTAAAAAAAGAATTAAATACTGATATGTTAACTATAACACTTACAGCTTCAGAGAAAAAACAGATGGTCTCTAAATGCAGATGTTACCAGGACTGAAATAACAGCTGATATGTACTGATAATTGCTCACTAGGTTTGTTCAACAGGCAGAGTTTAGCAGCGGCAGAATAAAGGCTGTGTAACAGACTGACTCCTTTCCCCAGCTCTGAGGAGTAACTGAACTTCTACTTTGGCTTCCGTTTTTTCTTCCTTTTCCTTTCCATTTTTAATTTCAGTGTTGTTAGTGTCTTCTAACAGCCCTCCCTTCCTCCTCCCTATTCTCTGGATACCCACCCCACGGAGGCAGGTCCCAGTGCAGGTCCCTGCTGGCATGGGGAGGGCTTTTGGCAGCCCCACCAGCTGCACCCTGTCCCTGAGGCAACCGCAGAGCAGGGAGGGAGGTTCAGAGCAATCAGTTCAAAAGGTCTCATCCACATTGGTTCCCCTTCCCACCTGGGGCGATGCCCCTGTTCAGTGCTGAGCATGACAGCTGAGCTTCAAATGCTATTTTGGAGCAGAACGTGCAAAATTCTGTGAACTGGCTGAATGCAGCTCAGCAGGAGCGTGCCCTTGACCTGAAGGATGAGAACTGGAGCCACGTTGGGCTATGGGCAGAGAAGGCACTAGAGCAGCAACTGAGAATCGCAGGCTGTTTATGCTGCGAATGATAACTCCTGCTGTTAGTCACAGGCGGTCCAAGCACAAACACTGCTTTGCACATCAACAAATGGCATGAGTGAAGGGGAAAAACAGATTGACTTGATTTAAGGTAAACATGAAAAAAAAATAAAATCCAAATCAAACTCTCGCATCTTGTTATCAGAAGGGCACTGGGCTGTAGAAACACTGTGTTTTATATTAACTTATAACAGTTGATTCTGAGTTGCGTTTTTATGGAAGAAAAGCAAATCTACTAGTTTTTCCGGAGGGCAGGGAAACATCGAGAGCCATAACATATTTTCTTTTAAAGTTCATCTTCAGAGACATGAGGGTGATCCAAGAGTAAAGCTGGATTGTGGCTAAACACAGCTGAAAGGGAGTCCCACTTCCAAGACTGGGCCATTGCACTATTGGCCACCCAAATATCCTGGCTATAGATCTCCCTCCTCTCCCTCTGGAACACTAGGAAATCACTCCCTCCCTTTCCAGGGAAGCTGCACTGCTTGGATGGAAGGAAGGGAAAGGAGTGTATCTGCACTTCACTTTCCACCTATATCCTTTTGTTGGTGGATTTAGACTAAGCAAGAGCTGTAAATGAGTTCTAAATAAAGGTGTAAATTAAAATCCCTCCTTCATAAGCCAGCTCTTTGCTACTGTCAGCTTCAGCAACCCAAATGCTGATGGTGGCGTTGGTGGTTGGGTGGAGCCACCTCCGGTAGGGTGGTGCAGGAGTCAGAGCCCAGGCACAGCCGCCACGGCCACGAAGGGGAGGTTTTGGCTCCCTTTGGCCACAAAAGCACTGCTCCTCTGAGCCATCTGTATAAAGAGACATATGTGCACGCTTGCACATGTGGGTTTTTTGCAGGGCGGGGTCTGACACTTCCTTTACTGGTTTCAGTGGGGCAGATGCACGCTTTGCAATGCAGGTTTTTTCCTCCCTTTTGGAGAGAATGCCAGGGAATAAGAAATCTTACCTGGTCCTGGCCCTGGTGGAGCATACCTCAGGTGTCCCTCCAAAAGCGCCACTAATGCCCCCACCACCCCCTGCACCATCCTCGCATCACCTTACCAGGGCTGGGCTACCTTTCCTCTCTGGTGGGTGAGGGTTTCACTGTGCTTTTTGCTTGTCATCTGGATCCACTCTTTGGCCATCATTGCTTTCTTATTTTTTTATTTATATATAAATTGTAAGTATATATTGTTAGATATGTATATTTATCACATATGCTTTCTTGTGTATAATTCTATCCCATATACATTTTTTTTTAATGGGTGTTAGTGCAGCTGGGGCTGCTGGTGCCCACTCCATTGGCCCCCAAAATGTGCACACCCGACTGCGTCCCCTTGCCCATCCCAGGTTGTGGCACTGGGACACATATGGGGCCTCATGGGAGGTGGGCATATCTGCCCAGTGAAGCCTCGTGTCCCACCCTGATCCTCAGTGTGTCTGTGCTGCGGAACCCCCATGCATTCCACCACCTGTGTCACACCATGCCCCACCCTGCCTGGCCCCCACACCCCTACATCTGCCCCACACTCCCACATGCTCCCCTCATGCACTCATATGTCCCACTATACCCCCACACCTCACTGCCTCCCCACGTGTCTTCCTATCCTCTCAAACCTGTCCCTCCATGCTTTTCTACATGTCCTGCCATGCTCCCATGTGTTCCACATGCGCCTCTTAGTACCTTCATGAGTGTCCCTGTGTGCCATGCATGCCCCACCCCCATCCCTGTCCCATCAAACCCCTTGTGTGTCCCCAGTACGTGTCCCACTATGCCTCTGTGTCTGTCCCATGCCAGTCCCTGTGAATCCCCCACCAGCTCTCCCTGCCGCCCCATCCTTCACTGTCCCTGGAGCAGTGCAGACAACGTGCTGCCAAACTGCAAGGTGGCACTCGGTGATTTTGGGAGAAGAAGCTCCCACAGCATCATAGATGCAATCTGAGATGAAAGCAAAGATTCTTTTCCTCTTGTGATGCACGTTATTACCCTCTGATGAACACTGCTTATCTCAGGCCCATGTGAGTGTAGTGTTTCTTATGGGGAAGAAATCTGCGATTTGAAACATTAGTGTTTTGGTGTAACTTGCCTGCTTGTGACACACTGACTGGTCCCCAAAATGAGAGTGCAGGTGCCTCTCCGACTCCTTTGGTCCAGAGCTGTCTCAGCTTTCAGGATATAACATCCCCAGGAATTATTTCAAGCTGTAGCAAGGAAAACACGGTAAACTGTTCAGCTGCTTGGAGCAGCCCTGCAACAGGAGCTGTATCTTAAAAGTATGACTCCATGTGGCAAAAGAGAGAGGGTGCCCCACGCATAGCTGCATGGCCAGGTGAGTCCTGCTGCAACCAACGTAGGCTGTTATTAACAACCAGAAAACAATAAACCGATTGCTACATGCTTTTAAAGCCAACTTCCAGCTGATAAACAAACAAACAAAGTTATGGACCTTCCCAAGGTTGGTATTCTGGTGTTTGCTTTGGGTATTGATGTTTCATACCCCATTGTTAGGGGATGGGATGAAATCCAGTCATTGATTTGGACCGTGTGAACTTTGCAGAAAGATGTAGGGGCCTCATTTTCATATTATTTGCTATCTTCTAATTTTACTAGGCATGGAAAGAGGAAGGCCATGTTTGTGATGTTGTGGGGTGCAGAGACCTCCTGCTTCGGATGGATACTGAGGTGAAGTTGTGACCGATGGAGGAGACTTGTCTGCATGAGTTAAACTGGTTTCATATCCAGCCCAGCATGCATTTCCAGATATGGCAAAATGTTTTGGGAGGAGGGGGGACATGGTGTGTGATGTTTCTCTTGTCAGCCTCTGAGATCTGTGTTCTCTTCCTGCAGGTTCCTAGCGCTTGGCTTGCTTTCTTATCTGCTACAAGGGCTGAGTTCATGCTTTGCTGGGCCTTAAACACGGGACCAGGCTCTTGACCAGCACTGGTCTGTGTAGAGCCTGTGTGAATCTAGAACTCTCTTTTCCCATTCAAAATATCTAGTTTTTCAGTTATATGTGTTGAATTTCTTCTGCCCTTTGATCACTCATTCTGTCTGCAGTTTTCACAGCATGTCCTTGTCCTCAGATAACTTCTTATCAGTGGCAAACTCTCACCTCGCTCCTCATCCCTTTTCCAGGCCATTTATGAAGGTACCAAACAGCCGAGGTCATTGTACAGACCCCCGTGAAAGGTCATGGCTGTCACGCTGCCACTGCCGTTGTGAGAACTCGCTGTTTACTCCTGACCTCTGTTTCCTGTTTTTCAGCCCATTATCTATAGATAGCAGGACTCTCTTTCTTACGCCCGAATGATCGCGCTGCCTAAGGAGCTTTCTCTGCAGTGTCTCTTCATCCTGAGCAGCCCCCTGGGCTAACGGAGCTATTGTGCCACGGGACCTGGTGCACTCGCCTGAGCATTGGAACATGTGCCGGCAGGTCCAGAGCCACCTCACCACTCTGGTGTCTTCAGTAGGAGCATGTGAGCTTTGAGTCCCCTCTAAAGTCAAGGGTAGAGAGGGGCAACTCTGGACTATCCAAGGGGCCAATCTCTGCCCATCATCTAAGGCAGATGATCCTCCTCATCTAGGGCTCCTGCAGCCACCAAGCTGCTGGCTCAGGGCTGAACAGCAAATAGCAATAGTCCCCGCTCAGCAGAAGCCTGTAGGCACGTTTGGTGTACGCACACGTGCTACTGGGACCAGTATGGTTTCCAAACAAGCCCAGGTGATTTTGCAGCTGGGATGAGGCACAGAGCAAGTGCTTTTAGCATTACTGTTTGTCTCATGTGGTGGTGAGTTAAGCTCAAGACCTTTAATGACTTTGCTCTTACTATGATGGGTTCCTCCTGTTTGCCATTAAATACTCAAGGTGTATAACCAGCAACTGCAGCGAGTTGCCCCTCGCTAGCAGTGTTTGAGAAGTCTATACAGCACCTATGGTAGCATCATGGTAGCACATACTGGATGAGGACGCCTTGTTCCTCTTCACTCATCTCCGGACAACAAAAATGGCATGAAATGGCAACAATTCTCTTATTGTTTTATTTAATGATAATTTTTTTTCTCCCTCCTCTCTCTACCCCGCTGAGGGACGTTTTGGCAGTTTGCAAACATCCCCCTGTTCACATTCACTGAGTGTTACTGCAGGCATTTCTTTCATGTGACAGCTTGAAAAGGGGATGTGAAAGCTTTCCTTCTTGTCTTCCTGGCCTTTCCCTCCATCATCTGACCCTCATGAATGCTCTCCAGCAAACAGTTTGCCTTTCTTGCATGGTAAGATCTGGAAATAATTGCCTGCCGCAGCACTTATTTCCATCAGTGAATAAGCTTGTGTAATCATGTTGTGGTCTTTGCTCCACAGTTCATTTTCTTAAGTTAGAAATGTGATTTTTTTTATTTTTTTTCTCACCATTGCATGTATTCCGTTAATCCCCACAGTTCACTGCTGTCAATAAAGTAGGAAAATAAGGGGTAATCACCAGTTAAGTACTTTCAAACCAATGCCATGTGTGGGGAAAAAAAATCTCCAACCAAGGAAAAAGTCCTAGTGTCCTTGAAAGAATGTGCAGGAAACGTGCCCTAGCCAAAGCACCAGCTTTTTCTGTTGTATCATAGAAAAACACGAGGTCCTGGCAATCTGAGAAACCGCTTTTTGATTCCTCGAATCCTGATCCACAGACCAAAGGTTGCCTCAGATCAGCGACTCAGTTGTTGCGGTTCTTGCTGATCATTTGTTTGTGTTCGGTATGGCAAGCTCTGGGAGCAGCGCGTGTCGTAATCTTGTGTCATTGTATAGCTCCAAGGAGATTACTGATAAATAGCAATAATATACACACACATATAATGAATAGAGGCAACAGCCAAACTGGAGAATAATTGCTGTCTTAGTGGAGCTTATTATCTTCAATTAAGCAGGAACAGTTTTTGGGGTTGGATGCCTTCTTTTTAATTTCCTGAAAAAAATAAAGGCTAATGTACATATTTCAAAGTATATGCCCTGAGAAATGTAATCCATGTGAAAGGGAAGGGGCTGTGGGTATGTTGTGTTGTTTGTTTGTTTGGTTGGTTTCTTAGTATGTCTAATATTTGCCCTGGGACCAGCCACAGAGAACTAAATTGGCCTCGTTTGATCTGGACATCACTGTGACCTGGTCCTCATCTGAGCATAACTCTTGTGCACTCACCTCCATGGAGTTATTGGAAATCAGGTGATCTCAATGTCCTGTCTAAATCCGAGTGATATTTCAGTGTCTTCCAGGGTCCCAGCATACACCATGGAGAGGTTGTTCCTACCTCCCCTCATTTTCAAAGCCAGGTCTTTACCCTGGAGACCCTGGTACAGCCACCCCACTTTCACACCTCCAAACAGAGTTACTGATTTTGCTAAAAACAAAGCACCTCCAAAATACAGTCCAGTGCCTAAACCATTTCTCTAGCTCCAGCATTATCCAAAAACCAACCTGTAATTTTATTTGGTTGCCCATCCATGGTCTTTTTATATAGTAAATTATTCCAACAGAAAAATCTCGGCAAGCTTTGGTCAGATTCATCTAGACATGCAAGCTGCTTTTTGCCATTCCACTTATGCAAAGCAGCAGTAAACCCAGACTAAGTAGCTGCTTGTTTAACAGATTTAACTCTGTTTTACAGCTTGGGAGTGATCTAAAGCAGTAGGATAGCAAATATCTCCTGAATACACAAATGCTTTAGAGATAAAGGTGAAATCCTGGTTACACTGAGGCTTTTCGTAGGATTTCTGATCCACTACCTTGGAAGTCCTGCCTGGGATTCAACATTAAGATACCATCTTTAGGTTCATCTCTCCAGATGCTAGAGTTTGGTTAATCACAGCTGAAGTTCATCAAGTTGACAACTGCTGAGGAGGAGGCACTGCAAAGCAGTTTTCATCTCTGTTGGCTGGCATTAACATGAGGTCAGGAGAGTTATTCTCAGTACGTACTGGTTTAATTAAAATTGGTCGGATTCTCAGTGAGTGGAAATTAGCAAAGAGGGAAATGTTAGAGAATTCCTTGCTGCTGAACTGTGGAGAAATGTATGCCACAATAGGATTCCCAGGTCCCTCGCTTGGCTAATGAGGTGCACCGCACGGGCTGGGTCCCCTCAGTTCCAATGGGGATAATCAGTGCGGTCTGGAATCGCGCTCCCAGGAAAACAAGTTCATTCTGCTCCCGCACTGCAGCTCGAGTCTTCTCCTATTCCGAGTTAATAATAAACACAACCCAGCTAAGTGATATACGTGACACGTTTATTACCATGTCCTTTAGAAGCAATTTCCTTTCTGCTCGGTTTTCTCACAGACAGTGTAATTACCGAGTTAAAGAGAACAGAAAAAAAGAAAAGAAAAGAAAAAGTTTCCATATTTGATCTTTCCCAGATGAAAAGGCAAAATTAATGAACCAGTGTACTCTCTTCAGAGATGTAAGGAGATATACCTTAGGGTTAACAGCTGCATTTCAGCAACTCTTCAAGTGAAGGGACGTGGTGAAATCAACTCCATATAGCTGCAGCTTAGCAACAGGAGATTTTTAAATGCTTATACCCAAGTGCCTACACAGAAGGCAGGCATCATGACATTTCCAGCTACGCTTTTCAAAACAAACCCAGCCACTGTTCCTCACATAACAGATTGCTCAGTTCCATACATAAAAAATAATTTGAGGGAAAATATAGAATCAGGAAATCACGGAACGGTTTGGGTTAGAAGAGACCTTTAAAGGTCATCTAGTCCAACCCGTCTGCAATGGGCAGGGACATCTTCAACTAGATCAAGTTGCTCAGAGCCTTGTCCAACCTGACCTTGAATATTTCCAGGGATGGGGCATTGATGACCTCTCTGGGCAACCTGTGCCAGTGTTTCTTCCTTATATTTATTCTGAATCTACCCTCTTTCAGGTTAAAATCGTGAGCCCTCATCCTTTTGCAACAGGCCTTGCTAAAAAGTCTGTCTCTATCTTTCTTATACTCCCTCTTTAAAGCAGGTGACCACTGATGTTATCAGAGCTAGAATAAGGCAGGTGGCCTTCTCTTGGGTTGTGCAGCGGGGAGCACCATGAATTTTTTGTTGCATGTTCTTCCCGTACACTCTGTTCACCCATCACGAGGGAACCTTTTTAACTAAGGACCAGAAAAAAATTCCTCTATTGCAATTTGCTCACCAGCAGATGCCCTAAATTGTCCTAGTAGTTGCATAAACTAGAAGGCTGAGAGGAGTGTGAGTGAGGGTGTGCAGGCTGACAAAGATGGGGAATAAAGGCTATTTGGTTTCTCTGCACCAGTGTACCCAGTGAGAAATAGTTTCCATGCATGCTTTCAACCTCTTCTTCTTGGAAAGAAAGGACACAGCCCTAGGCACTATCACTACAATGGTCTCTGTGTAAGATGCTCCTTATGAGCATTTGTCAGACTGCAGTGAGAGCAGGGCAATGTGTCCTTATTCAGCAGCGCTTCCCATGGGCAATGGATCCTCTTGGAAACTAGGCAGGGCGCTGCTTGATTCTGGCACAGGGAGGCAATCTAAGGTGCTTGTATTTTAATCTCTAAAATTCAAAATGGTTTGCTTTCTGACACCCTCAGAGGGTCTGCATCAACTTTGCTGCCCATGGGCCATTTGTGAGCAGGGACACTGTCTAGGTGGCAGGACCTGTGGCAGGAACTGTTCCCTACAGAAGGTCCTCAGCTTCTCTGTCGGTCCAAGATCTGGGAACTTTCAGGGCATTCTGCAAAACCTGCAGTGATGTGTGAGTCTGCCCACTCCATGCTAGCTTTTCAGAAGGGTAATTTAGCAATAGAAAACCAAGGAGGCAGAGACAGCTAGCAGAAAGGTGACATGAACAGAGTAGTGATAGACAAGACACTTACGCAGTGTTGCAAAGCAGACAAGGCCTCCCCACTCACACTTTTGCAGCATCACCAGACCAAGAGCGCCCTAAGGGCATCTCTTGACCAAGCACAAGGGGATCTCTTGGAAGGGTCAAACCCATCTTCCCTCCACTGGAGGTCTTGGATTTTGGGGACCACTGCTCAGTGGGGCTGGTTCTGAAAGCCACCCCTGCCAAGGAGTTGTTGGGAGCCCACTGGAGCTCTGTGTGGCTCCAAAAGCCCTAATGTATAACCTCTCGCATCCAAACCAATTGGTTAATGGGTCTGGTGCCACAGCACAGTTTCTGCTTCTTGTGAGGTGGTTGTCATGAGATTGGCTTGAATGGGGATTTTTACTACAGCTGAGAGGAGAAATGGATACCCTCGGGTTTGGTACGCTGGGATATCCCCATGCTGTGGGTCAAACATAAAGAAGTAATTAAGTTTAATCCTTCGGAGGCAGAAATTATGGGTCAGATTTCAGCTGGCATAAATCAACACAGCTCTGCTGGGGTCAACGGAACAAACCCAGCTTGTGCCAGCATAGGCCCTGGACTGGTGCCTGTCATTGTGCGCAGTCACAAACACTGCTGAGTGCCATGAAATTAAAATGAAAGATTAATAAAATCATATTTTGCATTGTCCTCAGCACAGACAGCCCATTTAGAACAGCACAGCAGCCACGTATTGCTGGTGGCTCTAACCCATGTTGTTCTCAAAACTCACTGGTGTGTATGGAAATTAATATGGCTACATGATGAAAAGTATTATTCTCTGCATTATTTAGTAATTTAGCCTTATGGCTAAACAATTCACTTCATTTAGCCTTATAGTTTTTTTATTTTAATTCAAGCATAGCACTTCCAACTGCTTCATTAGCTGAGCTGGTCTCTAGACAATATCCCTGGGAACTTGGGAGCTGGTGCCCCACAGGGGTTTGCTCAGAGGCTGCCCCCAATATCAGTCGGAGCCAGGTGTGTCAGAGGAGACACCTCTGCAGTTCTTCATCACCTCCTGCAGTTCCTTCAGAATTCCTATTTACTGACAATCGCTCTGAGATAATGATTCGTGACAATTTGTAATAACCATCGTCATTTGGCGGATTGAAGTGTACTCCTTTCTTTTTACAATTTGTATGACACCAATCCAGTGAAAGACTTAATATGCTGATTTTTTTTTTTTTTATTTTGAAACAGCCTCTCAGGACTACGTACCAGCCTAACATTGTGCCCCTTTTTCCGTAAATAAGAAAACGTTTGTTTTTTTTCCTAAAATCCAGCTGTTTGCTACCTATGGTTTAGACTCCCTCCTAAAAAATGCAATTAAATTTTGCAGGTCCTATCTCAAACTCACTTCATGTGATGGTGCTTAGGATATTAAAAGGTATTATTGTCTTAAAAACAGTAATAGTAGATTTGCTGTTTAATCATATCACACTTCTGATTTGCAACAGAATTAACTTTGTGGTCCAGCTGAACACTGGAGACGAAAAAGAGAGCAGATTAAATTTCATTTCTTGGAGGTGTAATAGCCTTTATTCTTGCAATTACACACCCATGTCTTCTCAGATTAGAGTTAATTACTGAAAAAGATAAGCTGTTCTTGCTTTCACTGTTACAACTAGAGTGATACTGGATTGGTATGACATGGTGCATGTTCATTGCATTTTGAGAGACATATTCTCAAGTGAAAATTGACAGAATAATTTCAGCAGACATAAAACCTTCTGAATTTGCACAAGGCCCACAGATGCTGCTGTCACAGAATAAATTCTTGTGATATTTTTTGTAAAGACAGATCAGCAGAGTTGAGATTGTGATTTTGTCTTAGAGATTATGAATGTATCAATCCTCAAATGAGCTAGTGTTTCAATTTTATGTCCATGGCATACCCAGGGTGGCTCGTTGTGCATTTCCTCACAGAGGCCAGCTGGATGACAACAGAAACGTTAATCTGCACGCTTTGGATCTGCCAAAGGACTCTCAAGTGTCTACAGTTCCCTATTTGACTTTTCTCTAAGCTGAAAAAGACTTCTCAAATTAAGGGCTTTCCAAACAGCTGTTGGTGAGAGAGCCTTGATTCTTGGTCTTGGCTTGACTAATGTTTTGTCCCCTGCACTGCAGAGGGCATCTTCATAGCTCAGACTGGCAGAACTTGGGATCTTGTGGAGTAATCTCTCCTTTGGTACCTATATCAGATGTATCTCAAAGGCAGCTCTGACTTCTGGAGCTCCTGTTCCATGTCTTGCTAGTTAAGATGCATATTTATTGTTTGAGCCACTGAAACTGTATTGCATGAATTACCATGTCAGATGTATGATATTTAAACATGAATTCCTTTGGTAGGATTAATGCCTGGACTTTGAGGGGATGTTCCCTTGATCTTAAGGATACCAATGTCTCCCTGTTGATCCAAGGACAGTGGAAGAAAAAAAGGATTGTCTAATGGGGAGGCAGAGGTGTTGGCTGCTCTGATCTGACTCTGTTCCCTCTCCTTTTTCTCTTTGTTGGCTGCTGAGAAACCATGTAGGCAGTAATCTTAGCCATGTTTCTACTCCTCACAGCATCCTAACTCAGTGTTCTCTTTGTGTCTATACCTCTCTCTGGTTTTGCATATCATTACCCCCTGGAATCACACGTTCAACTTAATTTACACCTGGACACGGGAAGGGCTTAATTCCCTGCAGCAGTCTCCCTGTTTAGCTGCGAGATGAGAAGAGACAAAGCCAGCTTTGCTCAGCCCCTGTATGACAGCAGGGCCCTGGGCTGGGAGAGGAGGGAGGGTGGTGGGCAGCCTGTGGGCTTCTTCTGTGGGCTTGCTGTCTAACCTGGGGGTCACTTCACCTCAACGCTCTTTGCTTTGGCCTCTGAAAGGAGTCCAGGAGAGCATTTAGCCAGATTTGTACAACCCTTCACTAGTACAGGTGGGCTGCGTGTTCCAAACATTTCTAACTATTCTCACACCACCATGCTTGGCTTTCCTCCTGTCTTCATTTAACTCCCCCTTGAGCACTCACTCCTTCCGAGAGGCCTATAAATGCTAACCTATGTCAAGATAATGTCATTATCACTCCCATCGATGGAGTAACTCATCAAGTGGTGAAATAAATCACTTTCCCTGGGGATTACTGCCTAAAAGCCAAATGTAATCAGTAAAGCTTGGGTTTGACAAGGCTGTCACAGATAGAATTCATTTACTAATGAGTTGCAGCCTAAAGTCCACACTGGTAATGTGTCTGGGTTTAATGAAACATTACAGAGACCTTCTTCCTAGCATTTGTTGCTTGTTAGATATGCTGTTTGTCAGATACGTCTTCCTACTTGATAGGAAAGGGTTTTTTTCTTCCTCTTCCTCCAGCTGAACAATAGGTCTCTGAACATTGTGCTGCCAAATACTGTTTTCTAGAATAATTTTTACTCCTTTAGAATAACGCGCGTCTTTGGCCTAAATCAACATGCCAGCTGTATTATTGCCTGTCCATGGAGGGGTACTGCCTTTTGCAAAGGATTTTATAAAATAGTTCCTCCTGACAGCGGCTGAGAGGAAAATAAAGGTGTTATCTGTTCACCGCGCTATCAGAAGCAAACTTGAATCATCGATAAGGGTGGTTTCTAGGCAACCAAACACAGTCTACAGCCCTAATAACAGCACTTTAAAAGTAAATCACTTAGTCTGGTACACTTGAAGCCCAACTCTCCAATTAATGGCAAATTCATATCAGCTGCATTGTCTGGCAGACATTATCGGGCCTGAAGTGGTTTTAGAACAACACTTTAAGCAGTAGAACAAAACTCAGAGGCATTTGGATCTCCTAAAGACTGATCGCTTTGAAGAGGCTTTGCAGAAAATGTCCTGAAGGTTTTAATAGAAAATAACAATTCTTACCTTTTCTACTCTATAGGATATTTGGGTGAATTGTGTCCCTGTTCAAGGATGACTACTAAAAGCTCCAGAAAAGATGTTCATTGCTGTAGGTTTTTGAATATCTTGCCTAACTTGCCCTATAGAAAAGTGACCTAAGTACCATCAAGCGTTGTGTTTATTACAGTTCAGCGTCTTGATAAAGGAAACTTGTTCTTTGTGAAAAAATGATAGACTGTGACATTGTCTGCTCTACTGAAATGTAAACAAAGGTCAAAAGAGAATAAAAAATGATCTTTTTCAGTAGGTAATATGGAAACCTGTAAAAAATACCTTTCCCTGTCACAGTCCACTGCCTAAATGCATCAATCTTCAGCTTTACTCCCTGCCAGCCATTTTCCTTTCTTGTCTGTATCTCTTCTCCATCTTACTGCTGAGAAAATTTGATGCTTCCTAAGGTTTGGTCCTCAATGAACTAGTCCCACAAGAGGTCTTATATGTGGCTTGTAGCTCTTCTCCTCTCTCCTTGGGAAGGGATGCAGTTCCCAACTTCTCGTAGCCAGGGAACAAGCGAAGAGGGCTCACATCTTCACCTCCACTCTCCTGGCATGTTTTAACAAGCAGGGAGGGACTTAGGGGACCTGATGGCCCATGGAGATAATGTCTTAAAATGCACTGCAGAAGAGGGCAAGCCAGTTGTTGCTCCTCATGCATTTTGTGAGGAGAGCAAGGGCTTTAGCGACCAGTC
This sequence comes from Todus mexicanus, assembly GCA_013389965.1. Classification (NCBI taxonomy): domain Eukaryota; kingdom Metazoa; phylum Chordata; class Aves; order Coraciiformes; family Todidae; genus Todus; species Todus mexicanus. The sequence goes on from WEIS01059195.1 coordinate 33,989, forward strand.
CTCAGGTGGCTCCATCACGGATATGTCACTGGGAGCTGGGCACTACCACCATGGAGCACTTGGAAATGGGAGACTGGGATTTCATTTGGGGAAGAAAGCATACTTGGTGGTTAAGGACCATCTGGGAGGGGTGGTGGGGAGCCCAGGGAAGCCTGCTCCCTCATCTGCTCATGCATGGCACTGAAAGGGTCACAAACCCTGCAGTCCATGTGGGAACAAGGACCAGAACTTAAAAAAATCAGATGTTTGCTGTGAGAAACACAGGCACTGTGGCCACCCAGGAGCCTGAGCAGTTTACAAAGAGCTTTTCATGGTGCAGTTTGGGTCCTTTTAAGTGGCATGCTAAGTTCTCCCCGTAATTTCTTTTGTCCTAGCTGTAAAACGGGTGTGGAAATATTACATCTGCCTTTGCTTTGTCTGATTTCCCTAATAAGACAGTGTCTGGCACAGTGATAGTGCTGAATGCCATTGCAATGCAAGTAATACCAAATTACTTGCAAGACCATGCTAGAAGAGTTGTAGAAGCTCAAGGATACAGCAAACAAGAGTGGAAATCTGGGTCTTGGACCTGAGGCAGGGAAAGACTGTGACTCTGAGTATTAGCTGCAGCTTTCCTGTGCTAATGTACATTTGACAAATATTAAAAAAACATAGAGGATGGCATCATAAGGTCTGTCCACGTGTAAAAGGTCCAGTATAGTTCATTTTGGAAACATATCCTCCATTTCTCCAGATGCACACAAGAACCATTTTCCCCTCCACCTGCTCTTGTGGAAGGACATCCAAGAAGTCTCTTGACAGGGCACCCTTTGGGGAGCAGAAGGTCTCTGAGCCCACGGGAAACAACCACATAGAGATGATGTGTATGGGCCACCAAGGCAGTGCTTGGTGGAGGACTCAGAGTGCCATGCAGGAAATGATGGGAGAGGAGGCAGGAAGAGAGGAGCCCCTTTCACAGCAAGTGAGATGCTGTCTTTAGCTGCATGACCATTAGCACAAAGTGAGTTAGAGCAGACAGATTTTGGAAGCTTGACAAACTAGCCAGAGGTTTCAAACGGAGAATTTTGGATACCTGCAAAATCCCAATATTTTGGATACCTGTACCTGATCCCAAAATTGCTCTCCAGGATAACAAGAAAACTAGACCAAAGAAATGCAAGGATATGGTTTCCTCCCCCACACCCCAGATCTGTGTATTTCTTGTGCTGCCTGATTCAAGAGAGTATTTTGATTTAGAAACCTAAATGAATCCTGTGAGCATTGAGGGTGCTTCAGGGCCTGAAAGGAAGGAGTCCAAGGAATGTTTACACATGTCTTTTTCATTTCATGGCATATTTCACATTAGTATATGAAGAAGGGAAGCTATTTAATATTGCCTGTGAGCAACAGGGAGTGAAGGACCCAAACAAGCTGATCCACATGCACCCCATGAATCCAAGGGCAATGAATTCTTCAGCTGAATCTGAAGAAGGTACTTGTGAGCATGACCACGCCACTGACAAAGCAGGAGACTGCTATGCCTCTTCTGCAGATAAATTGGATGATAAAACCCATCCTGGAGGTGGATTTTGGTTCTGGGTCACCCCTGCTCTTTGTTAGGAGGAACTCTTGAGGTGACAGTAGGTTGATGCATCAGGTGGTGTTGGATGCCCTGAGCTCATGACAGTGGAGGACCTGTTGAAGAGACTGGGATAGGAGACCCATCGCAGACCTGTCTCTGTCATCCCAAACCCATCACGGCCATGTAAATCCATGCAAAGTGGTGGGTTGGTATTATTGCAACCCACCTGCCTATGCAGTGTCAACTGTGGAGGCGTTCTCATGGCACAGTACCAAAACATTGAATAGCAGCTGGGTTGTGGAGAGAGCACAAGGAGTGGAAAGGTCCCTCCCCTACATGCCAATCACAGTTATCTGTGTTATTAATTACCTGCAAGGAGGGAATTCAAAAGTGCAGACTTAAGAGATCTCTGGGGTCTCCACAGCTCTTGCAAAAACAGAGTTAAAAAGCCCAGAACATCCTTCTCAGGGCAGCTTCAGACATTTCTCTCCTTTTAAAAAAATCTGATGTCAGCTTCTCAGCTGTACTTGCATATGGGGTACATATGGAGGAGGAAAAAAAAAAGTAATGGCTGGCGCCAAACAGGGCCTGCTGCAGCTTTTAATGGTCCTCTCTGCTTACTATTAAAATGCAGCCTTGCCCAGTGAAACCGCTGCTTTATTGCTGCAAAAATGCTTCTCAAAGTCATGAGCCTTGGAGCACAGCAGGGAAATGTGCTGCAGAGCAGACAGTTCTGGAGTAGCAGGAGCAAGGGCTGAGAGCAGCAGCCAGGTCAGGCAGTCTCAGAGATAGCCAGTCCTGCTGACCCAGACGGTGGGGGCTTAGCAGCCTGGGGAGCTGCTGGGTAGATGAGCTGACATTGTTATGGGAGAAAGCAGCAGGGATGCCTGGCACGCCCTGCTCAGGCTACCCTGGGTGATGACTCAGAAGATGGGAGAATGCCAAACCCCCCATCTATGCACCACATTTCATTCCCTGTGATGTCTCCCCAAGCGGGCAGCTCTCTTCCATCTTACTTGGACACTGCTGGGAATATTTCAGTGGACAGCTCTCCTTCATCTCACCTGGAAATTAGTGGGAACATCTCTCCAGCTCTGACAGGCAGCCTTCACCTGGGACCTGACCCTCTCCTCTCCACATCCCTGAGGTCCTGGCCTCATTTCTGTGCATCAGAACCTGTGTGGATCAAAAGACATATGCCTGTTTGCATCTCACCACCATGCCCCCATCTGAGGGGTAGGTGGTCTTCCCACTGTCCTGTATTTTCCACTGCCCAGAGGGGTGAGCCCTGGTGGAGGCTCCTCTCCTCATCAGCCCTGGCAGGAGGTAGGAGGAGAAGTGGTAGCCAAGACCTGGAAGGAAACACCCCAGCGGGGCCTGGGAAACCCATCCGTTTTCGATGACCGCAGCAGGCTGTGGTGCTGTTGCTGTCCCCAGGAAGTGGTTGGCAACTCCTTTGAAGCCTCCTGCCCCCCATCTGCCTGCCAGCTGCCCTCCCGCCACGATTGCCCGCAGTGGCGTCGTGGGTGGGAGGTGGAGGGGGAGAGAAGCTGAGGCTCAGCATTTGGCAGGATAGTGGGCTGCCCGCGGCAGGGATGGGCGACGTGCCGCCCATGCAGTGTTGGAGGGCAGATTTTCAGAGTGGTAGTTGTGAGCCGCAGCCGTGGCCCTTTGAGTCTTCCTCCCCTCTTCCATAGCACCTGGTAATCGCTGAGTAGCCGGCCAAAATCTATTTCTCATTAAGGTAAATTGCACTTCAGTAGGATGCCAAATGCTTGCACGGATGTACAGAGGACATTTGGCTTATTGCTGTGTGAGGACAGTGCTGGTTATAGTACAAACCTGCATTGACAGTGCTGGTTACCTAAATAACCAAAATCACTCTTTCAGGGATGCCCAAAAACAGGGAACAAGATACAGGCTCACCATGAACAGTGAGGTTTCTTAACCCTTTTTGCTGATTCTTACCAAATCCCCTATGAAAGAGGGCTTGTTTTTCGAGATGTTTTCTTGCCTCTGCCAGCTGTGTCTGTTCTCATGCCCTCATCTCACCCACCTGACAGCATCCTCAGCGATCTGTGTGAGGGCTGCATTCCCTCTTAAAATGCAATACGAGGCTGTGAAATACTCAGTTATCAAAGGTCTGTCTTTTGGCTGCACCACATCAATGATCAACATCCATTTTAAAGCTTCTTGCATGACACTGCAGAGTTTTCTTCACCAAACAAGATGGGAAATGGTATACTGTTAGTTTGTTGCTTGCGTTGTTTGTTTTTAATCCTTTTCTTGTCTTTTATGTAATTTCAGCATGTGCATTTTTACATTCTCTGCTTGAAAAATATATACTCCCACTTGTGCCATAGACAGCCTTTACCACTGATACCTGTTCACGTTCTTTGTCCAAGTAAGACTTGTATTCATCTTTTCCTGTAGTAACTCATTGGTGAAGAGCTGAAGTTTCTCGCATTTTTATGAAGTTAATTGAAAAACGAAAAGTGAAATTAGAAGTCAGTCAGTCATTGGTAAAACACTAGTTTCAAAGCATTAAGAAGTGGTGGTGTTGGTAAAAAATATGAAAATCACAACCTTCATGAAAACTCCTTTTTTTTTTCTTTTTTTTTTGCCAGTATTGCTAAGTTTTCAGAATATTTTAATATTTTGCCCACACTCAGAGTTACCTTTCTTGGGAAAAGAAAAAAGATCCTCTTTTTTTCACAGCAGTCACTAGGAAACTGTGAGAAATCATATATTCTGTCACTCTGGCCATGCTGAAAATTCTGTGGCAACCACAGGCAGAGATGGAGATGAAAAACACTGGGTTGGAAGTGGAAAGAAATGAGTGGCTGCTCTCGGGATATAAGAAAATAACACAGGTGTTAAAGTGCCCTACAGTGCCAACCCAAACAACGGGTGGGCTGCTCTTAATTTTGCTTAGAGTTACAAGGGTGTAGTTTCCAACTACAGTGAGATTTCTTTCTGTAAAATTCAGTTTAGGAATCAAGATTGCTTTTTAAAATGAAAAATTAACAAGTCCAGGGATTTCTGGACTCATGTGTTTTGGCAAATGAGGTCAGTTTTAATGGCATTAACACCAAGTGGACAAATGGGACTAATTTTCAGTATAGTGGATTCCAGAACTTTTTTTTTGTAAAAAAAAATTGTTGGTGATAAAGATTTATGAATATCATTTTCATGTTGATGAAGTGCCTGATTGCTGGTACTAGGAATTTAATACTAGTTCCCCTTGGATTTTTAAAATTTTTTGGGGTTGTTTTCATCCCATGGCCTTTTTTGGGGACAGGAAAAGAAGAGAGCAAAAGAATGTGGAGGATGTGAGTGGGGTTAGGCTCTGCACACGTTGAAGAAACAACGAATTGTTTGCGGTCACACACATTGTTAGATTGCACTCAAAATGTCCAGTACTTTTGTCTCAGCTGATATCATCAAGCAGATGTTTGGTTGTTTATTAAACCTGAAGATAAAGCTGAGCTGGGGCGGCGAGGACCGTCACTTGCTGGCGCAGCCTGCCCAGGGCACTGTGCCAGTGGGAGATCCTTCAGACCTCAGCCGCTGTGCGTTCCTCTCTGGCAAGATGAATAACGCTTACGGAGGTGCTCAGGAAAGGGTGGCTGAGACCCAGAGGGTGGTAGGAACGCCCTGACTCTGTTTTCTCCTGCCACCTCCAAGGAGCAGAAGAGGTTGACTGGTTGACAGAGTCCCTTGGGAGGCAATCCTGAAGGAGCAAGGAGTCCAGGTGCATGCTTCACTGGATGAAAAATTGACTCATGACCAGGCCCAAAAATGTTGTGGTGAATGGAGTTAAATCCAGCTGGCAGACAGTCACAAGTGGTGTTCCCCAGGGCTCAGTACTGGGGACAGATCTCTTTAATATCTTTATCAATGATCTGGATGAGGGGATTGAGGGCATCCTCAGTAAATTTGCAGATGACACCAAACTAGGAGGGAGTGTCAATCTACTTGAGGGTAGGGATGCTCTATAGAAGGGTCTGGGCAGGATGGATCAATGGGCTGAGGCCAGTGGTATGAGATTCAACAAAGCCAAGTTCTAGGTCTTGCACTTGGGTCACAGCAACACCCTGCAGCGCTATAGACTTGGGGAGCAGTGGCTGGAAAGCTACCCAGTGGAAAAGGACCTGGGGGTGTTGGTTGACAGTGGACTGAACATGAGCCAGTGCTGAAGTGGTCAAGAAGGCCAATGGCATCCTGGCCTGTATCAGAAATGGTGTGACCAGCAGAAGTAAGGAAGTGATTGTGCCCCTGTACTCAGCACTGGTGAGGCTGCACCTTGAATACTGTATTCTGGTTTGGGCCACTCCCTACAAGAAGGACATTGAGATGCTGGAGCATGTTCAAAGAAGGGCAAGCTGGTGAAGGGTCTAGAGCACAAGTGTTATGAGGAGAGGCTGAGGGAATTGGGGTTGTTTAGCCTGGAGAAAAGGAGGCTCAGGGGAGACCTTATCACTCTCTACGACAATCTGAAAGGAGGTTGTAGACAGGTGGGGATCAGTCTATTCTCCCAAGTAACTAGTGATAGAACAAGAGGAAATGGCCTCAAGTCGCACCAGGGGAGACTGGACATCAAGAAAAATTTCTTCACCAAAAGGGTTGTTAAGCACTGGAGTAGGCTGCCTAGGGAAGTGGTGGAGTCACCATCCCTGGAGGTGTTTAAAAGAACCATAAATGTGGTGCTTAGGGACATGGTTTAGTGGTGACCTGGCAGTGCTGAATTAGCGACTGGACTTGATGACCTTGAAGGTCTCTTCCAGTCAAAGTGATTCTATGAAAAAGTGTGGAGATTCCTAAGACAAGGCGTGATTTACACTTCTGGACTCTTAGTGGGGTTTTCAGGCAGTCTTAGGAGGGAAACAACTGGGAAGGGAACAGCCTCTCTTATCTCCTTGACCCGTAGATGCCTCTACGGGACATGTGGGCTTTCCGTCTCCCATACAGCATGCCTGTGCAGAAGGAGAACAAAGCAGTTCTCGGATAGCCTTGGGCACTGCTGAGATCCTAACAAAGTGCACTGATTTCAAAGGGAGTTTTGCATCAAAATGTTTCAAAGTGTGACTCTGGTGTATTATGTTTTTTGATTTTTAGGGTTTTTTTGGTGTAGTGAAGTGACAGTAAAAGGTTTGATGCGCTCTCAGGTCCTCTAAACACCTTTCCATCAACAGCTCACGCTGTGAAATGGCTATGGCCAGCTGTTGCTTCAAGCAATGTCATAGACCTGGTGGGAGCAAAATGCTTCTCTGGGCTATTCTGCCTCCAGAAACTCTTGTCATCCACTCTTGAATGTGATGCTGAGTTGTTTAGAGGGAATTTCTGTGGCTCCTGAAATATTCTTACCTTGAAGGTGGCCTCGTTCTGTGTAAATGACTAATATTCTTCAAGTTTCTTGTCTGAATGCTCTTTTTTAAAAATAATAATTCTTGGAATCTAGTGTAAGGTAGCAATTCCAAATCAACTTTTCTTTAGGCTTATCAAAATACACTGAAAAAACTCAACAAACAAGGAATGTCAGAAGAACTGGGCAAGTAAAGCTTTATTACTTTATGTAATGTTCCCTTTCACATGTGGGTTTGCAGTTTTATATTGTACCATAAACAGCAGATACCTCCTGTGCCCTTCTGAAGGCTAATTCACTTGTGTAGCTTTGCATTACACACTTTGTATTGAGCCTTTATAAAAAACTTGATGTGATCTTAATCGTTTTCTGCCTCCTGCATTTCTCACTTTTCTTCTCACTTATTTTTACACTTAGACATTCTTGGCATCACTTATTTGGAATGTTACATAAAAGGCTTTAATAACTGTAGCAGTTGTTTAAACATCAACCCCAGCAAAATGAATGTCATCATTTATTTCTAATAGGAGGTGATTTCCTTGCTTCAGAGACCAGAAGATCTTTATGTAGTATCTGTTGAAATAAAGTCCAGGAGGAAATAACCTAGCAAAGGAGGCAGAGACAAAGATAAAGACAGAAAGAGCTATTGTCTTTTTGTATTTAGCTGTAGACCTTCTACCACCACGCTTCCCCTGTGTCTCCAACATTTGATGAGCTGTTTTGATGAATCTGTACTGTTAGGCTTATTTAAATGCTTTGAAGCTACGTATGTGATGTCTAGGGCTGGGGATTCGTCCTATACCTGGAGCATCAGAGGTAAACATGCAGCTAACTAGTTTCCCTAGGCTTTCAAAATTAGGCATCTCTAGACAATGGTTCCATGTGTTACGTGGGCCCTATCAATCTTTTTAAAATAAACTAAGACCATATTTGTAAAATGTTGTTCCAAACCCATCTACCTTTGTTGCAAATTCAGGCAATTCAGAAAATCTTGTCAGGGACCTCCAAGTCACCATAGCAAAAGGAACCAGACAGAGAAAATATTTTTGCCCTTCACCTAGCAAGAGAGATTTGAAGACAGTTTAGAAAAACACCTTTAAATCACATTGCAAAGGTGTTTTGTACCAATGAAGATGAGGGTGAGTGCTTAGTGAGATTGTCAGATGCCAGCAGGCAATGTATTTCCATCAAGAGCAATAGGACCTGGCAAGGCAACATGTTCAAAGAGTCTGTTAAGTAGAAGATCCTTTTTCCAAACTGGCCATTAAATGCTCAAGAGTAAATCTCCCTGAAAATCCCATTCCTCGGGAGTTAAGTTGCATTTCAAAATGGTATTTGGGACCCTAAGTAATTTTTCAGAATTAGGTTTTGAAAAATATCACTGTAGATCCCCTTAGATGCTGCTTGTGGCCATGATATGTTGGGGAGGGTTTGTGATAGCCAAGAAAATTTGATTACCAATTTGTTGAGCGTGTTCCTAGGCAGATCAAGTGCGAAGAGTAATTTTATTTAGCTTGAAGTATCTGGTAACTATAAAGAGAAAAAGGGCTCTGTAGTTGGACAGGTCTTATCTCAGTATCTTTATTTACATTTTCAGAGAACACTGACGCAATCGAGCTACCAAAAAAACTGCTTTCCATCAGCCTGGGAACAGAAACAAATTAGTCTTTAATAGTGTTGTGTGAAAACTATGGCAAATGTTATGTAAAACTCTGCAAACATAATGTTTGTGTTCTAGTTCCAGGTCATTTGGTGGGCAAGAAGAGAGACATTTTGTGTGAAATAGCCATGAAACGGTTTGCTATTATATTAGGATAGGAACTGCTAGATCAAACTAATGGTGACGTGCCGAGAACCAGATGCTTCAAAGCAAAATGGAAGACATCCCAGTGTGGATAATTATGAAATAGTCTGACCATAGGGGAAATTTCTGCATAAATGATTTTAGTCCTAAAAGGCTACATGTTTATATTGCTTCTGAAAAGGTTTTAGTCTGGTTTCCCACAGACACAGGGCTTATGCAACCAGTGCACTGCACGGCTGTGCAAATCTCTGACTCTCTCCCTCCTTCCCTGCTCTCCTGCCTCCAGCAGCCTCTGAACATGTCCAATCTCTGCTGTGTGGACCAGAGAAAAGGAAGCCTCACAAGTAGTTAAGCTCCTATAGGTTTCGTGAACATAAGCTGCTCCCCAGTGAGGAGAGACAGGTAATTGTGCCAGCTCTGGGTGAGCTTATACCTCATTAGAAACCAGAGAAACCACATGGGAGAGCATCTTATAAGTGATCCAACTGTGGGAAAAGCTTCAACCGTGGCTCTCTATCAACATGAGATGCAAATCCTAGGTAGCCCCTGGCACTAATGGCACTATCTCTTTTTCCTATTGATTATAACTTTGAATATCCTCAGGATGTCATATAAATGCTTCATTCTTTGTGACTGAGCATGTTCTTAGCTTAAACAACATCCGGGGGCAATGAGTGCTGGCTGAATAACATGCAGATAGGACATTTCCTTTTGATACCAGAAATCTGCGGATTTTGTTGTAGCTTTTCCCATAAAGCAGCTGGGCTTAATTAGTGCGTGATGCTCTTTATGGGCCAGCAGACTAATTTGTAAATCAATTAGAAGTAAGTCGAAGGCAGTCTCGCATCTCTTGGGAAGACTAGAATTAATTGTTTCAAGGTATTGAAACCTTGCCTCTTTGCCACACTGGGTTATTTGACCCTTCTCTGGTATCTAAATAATTTTAGAGGACTTATACTTTCCCTTTTCTCAGGGCTGGAAAGGACCACCCTGTGGCACACTTCTTTTTCACACTGAACTGCTGCAGAGTCCTAAGGATGGAGATACAGAGTGTTTTCAAAGCCTGGCCACCTTCTCAGGGACTTGAGCCACAGAGATGCCCCGTGACAATCTATTCCCCTAGCACTGCCAAATGCCACATCTTGTATCTCTTCTTCATAACCTTCACAGCAGCATGAATTAAATAAAGCCTTCTAGAAGAAGATCCATGGACCTTGCGATAGTGCTCACATTGGCCCAAATGGTGTTTAGATATTGAACAGAAGTTACAATAGGAAGTTTTAAGTTGGAAAGATGGTTTGCCTAAAGTACAAGTAGATATGTATATGTGTTTCCCACAAAATTCAGCTGCTGGTATAACATTGCTAACGGGGAAATTTATTCATGGATATTTTGGCAAGTTCTCAAGGTAGTCTCATTTTAATTGCAAATGCACACTCCTCTCTATACTTTTCATTAACATTTACGTAAGGATGGTATTGTTCCTAGGAGCAGTATAGGGAAGGCACTTCGACACACCCCCTATTTGTTGCTTGCTCCTAAAATAAAGTAAGTAAAGCAAAATCAACCTATATTTCATTTGGAAGCCCAAATGATTTATAGGATGAATCAACCAGGAGATTCAGACTGTCAGGGGCAGTCAGGACTGGCAAACAATACATCATGTCTCAGATGGTGGATTACACAGTTCAACTGCTTGACTGCAAACTTCAAACATGTGGAAAAGCGGAGAGCTGGGGTCTGTTCAGGCAAAACATTAATTGAACAAGGTCAGAAATTCACACTGTGTGCATTTCTCCCCACTGTGTTCATTCAGTTTTCTTGGAGATGTCGCTTTTATTCACTCAGAAGAAGAGGCGCTGAAAGGATAGAGAAGTCTGGGGGCCTGAGAGAAGAGGACCAGCAAGACCTTGCAGGTCTGAAGGGCCAGAGTCCCTGGTAACTCTGAAGGGCTGATGGCTGTTCTTAGTGGTTTCTTTCTGAAAGGAGACTGGAGAATTTTGCTCAGGTTTTCAATGAAGTTGCTGATCATTATGTGCTCTTGACAGGACCACCTATTTTGATGTAACGTTGTGCTTCTCCAACAGCTATATCAATATGTTATTTTCTATAACTTTTCTTTGGACTGTAGATATTTGTGTCCATGTGTGCAGTATACTTTACCTTCCAGTCTTCTCTTCCATGTCTACCACACATCCTTCACCCTCATTTCCACACTCCCACATAATCTACTAGAAGGGCAATGTTTTGGCATTTGAGAGGGGTGCTAACCAGGATCAGATGCTGCCATCACTTACAGAAGAGCTACGTTTCCTTTATCAGCTGCAGTATGCGCCAGTAAAGAAAAAATAAATCCATCAATGTGGACATTACAGTGAAGTTCTTGTAATTAGCAGGTGAAAAGTCAATACTTGAGCCGTAGTGAGATTTGCTCATGGAAAACTCTTGGAAGCTGTTTTTAGCAGCAGGGCATTAGTCACCCTTGGAAGGCTGCTAGCTGCTTGGCGCTGCTGGCTCGTGTTGTGCCGTGCCGCGTGTGAGGATTGCTTTGGACGCTGCACAGTGTTAACAGCGACTCCCGTTTTGCCTCAGGTGTTGAGTTTAAGCGCACGGTTCCCAGTTATTTTAGGAAAACATGAGCTCACGTTCCAGACAGCTTTCTTTCCAGCCAGAAGACATATGTTGTGGAAGGCCGTGTGCTGGGGGCCAGGAAGGGTAACACCCTGCATCTGTGAGGAGCGTGTTGTGGGATTTCTGCCAAACCGGTCTGGGAATGTGGGGTGGTTGGAAGGCAATGCAGGGATGACCAAGAGATCAGAAAGGGACATTTTTTGTGTCAGATGGAGATCAGGCAAAGAGGAGACAACAGAGCAGTGAGGTCATGGAGCAAGGTCTGAGGACGGGAATCTATTAAAACATCAAAAGCAGTGGATTAAGACATGCTGCACTAAGGCTAAGGCAACTCCTAAAAACATTGGAAAAGGGAAAATACAGGTGATGAAAGAAGAAGTCAGTCTGTTAGACTGGAAAGCTGAGTTGCCAACAGGGATCCTACCTTGGAGCAATGACTCTCCTTGGGAAGAAGAAAGGCAGCTGCTGCTTACCCACCCTGTCCAATCTCCAGTTCCCCACAATCTTGCTCAATGTCCAAGGGGGGTGCCAGATTTGGCTCGCGGGTGGAGGAGGGGAAGGAAGGCCCTGGCAAGGATGGCCCCACACTGGCTGTGTGTGCATGGGGATGCACTTTGGCAGGAACCAGCAGAGACTCAGCCAGGTCCCTTCTCCCAGACCAGCCAGCCCTTTCCTTCCTCTGCAGCTGAGACAAGGATTTATGGAGCCTAAAGGCTGTTAATACAACAGTGTCACAGCTTTACAAGGAAGTGTCTTGAAATAATACATACTTATAACTTTTAATAACGTCTTCGTGGTATCAGAGTCTATGAGTGTGTGGACATTGAATGGGATAAGCGGAGTTGGGAACACTTTTTCTGATGGAGACATTTAAAGTCAGCTCCATGGGCAAGCGGGAGGATTTGGAAATTCAATTCTAGATATGACCAAAGTGAGCAAATGTGAAAGTGTTAGAAAAGACACAACATTTCATTTAGACATCTTGTGTTGAAACACTCATGTTTTGCTTGGAGAATCTTTAGGGCCTGGGTATCCTTCATTCAGAATACCTAGAAAAATAAAACATGAAATGTAAACTAGAAAAGAATAGACTAAACAGAGAGTCTTGTCTGATACAAGGCTGTTGAGAAAGGAAAAGTGGTTGCTTCAGCTGCTAAATTATTCCTTCAGTTTTACTGCTAAGGCTCTCCTGAGTTGCTCCAATGGTGCAAAGGGGATCTTAATTTTTGACAGGGGATTGTCCCAAAGCATGTAAACACCTGGATGACCCCAAGCCAAGGAGGTGGCTTAGGAGACACTAGAGTTATGTTTAGACCAGGTATGGATCTCTGTATAGGACTGAAAGCAGGTGGAAAGGCACAACACAGTTCAGAAACTTGCTCCTGTTTCCATTTTGTGGCTTCCACAATAATCTTTCTAAAGAACCTTATAAACCCCTAAGTACTGAGGGTTTTAAAACATTGCTGTTATGGTAATAGCTTAGTGCTGCTTCCTTTGTTATGTGTTAATGGTGCCCTCCTCTTAAGTCCACTAATAAAAGAAACTTTAACCTCAGTGTGAAAGTCCTTGTAAAGTTACAAATCAAACACATTTGTGCTGTTAGTCCCTGATATGGAAGACACGGGAGTGGCCTTGCAGCTGGAGTTAGTGTCAGACTTTAGCAAGGGAGTTTATATTGGCTGCAATGCCTACTGCTATCTGTTTGGGGTTACCTGCTCTATGTACAAGGCAGAGCTGTAAAGGACCATCTTACGTAGCAAAAAGTCTCTTAAAAGAGACGGGAAGGGAAAGGATGGGGAAACTTCAGACAGATTAGAAATAGTAGAGAATATTACATCTGGAATCTGGATAGAATGGTTCATAATGTGTATCATGCTTTGAGCATCTCTTTAATACAACTTTGGAGTCAACATGTGGAATATATTAATAAAGAATTTATTTCCCTGCAGGTGAATTCTCCAGGCTTTTTCACAGGTCTGTGGAAAACTCTCATTTCAGTTACACTCTTTAATTTTCTATATTGCCATAAATAAAATAAGAAAAGAGGAATGTGTCTTGATTTTCCCAAACTGGCCAGGGTGTCACTGTGCACATTGTGCAGGTAGCCCAGTCCTCAAAGCACTAGACTACTGTTGCTGTGTTAGTAAGATGTAGATAGCATCTATATAGCACGTAGATAACCGTAGAGTCTAGGCATTTTGGGAGAAAGCTGTGGTTTAGATGACATTGAGAAACCTCACAGCCTTATATTTTCTACGGTTTCTATAAGCAACTACTTATTGGGGAAGCAAATGAAAGAAAAAAACATAAATGAGTGGGAAGTGTAGACTGATGTCTGGAGAAAAGTGCAGTGGAAAAGATAGGAAGGCTGAATTTAGGTAGAACTCAAAAATATAAAAATGAAGCCAGCTATTCTTTTCCTGTTGCCAAGACATCGTGCTTTTATAAACCGAAAGAATGAGGGTCTCCATAACATCACCGAGTCATGAGAAGATGATGGTTGGGCTCAATTAATCTTGTCTTTATATGTTTTTGTGCAAAAGCAGGGTCTGTCCCCTGTGAACACTGTGGAGGTCAACTCCGGCTTAGTCTCTGAGTATTTTCAGAAAAGATGAAGGCTCAAGATAACTTTTAAAGACAGATCTTGATGTGGAGGTTCTGAGGGCTAGCATGTATCTGTATGGTGTCCACTTTAGAGGAGATAAAATGAGGGTGGTCTCAGCTTTTGTGTTCATAGGTGGATGACCAGTTTGGACCCCAGAAGATTTTCCAAACTCTCAGGGAAGCTTGAACCAGATATGTTCATGGTAGTATTCTGGGATGATAGGGCCTGAGTCTGGTATTAAGCCCTTTTTTGTGCATCATGGGGATGTGTCAGCTCTGGGGAACTTCAGTTTTATGCATTTGGGTATAATGAGTTGTTCATTGCCAAGGACAAGCTAGGTAAAGGCAAATGGTCACATGGAGCTGTCTTGAGGGCCAAATCTAACCAAATGGTCCTCATTTGATCCATGCAGGTGTATTTAGTATGTGCTTATGGGCCTGCTGACCCGCTGAAATGGACAGGATCCTCATCTGTACCATGAAATTAGCTGGTGGAGACAGAATCCCCTTTCCATATATGTTGTGCTTTTCTTAGCGATGGCAGAAGGAAGTCAAAAGCTTTCCAAAATGGGAC
>WEIS01059200.1:0-10564 GCA_013389965.1 Todus mexicanus
GGAAATTAAATCCCTAAAATGCATCCTTCAAAAAAGTCAGTTCTTAGAATCATCAGTCTTTCAGTAATAGTAGTAACTCAGAAGTCATGAAATATTGAGGAGTAGTAGGCCTAAGACAACCTTGAATAATGTGTTAGTTCTATTCAGGAACTTCATGTCCCTTGTGCAGATTGGGTGGTCTAACAGAGAATTAGACATGCTGATTTGGTCTTCATACCATTTCCCATGAAGGAAAAATTCTCGAGTGCATTGTTGCAGTGGTCTCTGTTGTGTATTAGGCTATTGTGACTCCAGACTTGTGAACTTGAAATGATCTTGGGGCTCCTGTCTTTAGAGAATGTGGGAAGCCCTGCTTCCCCAGGGCCCATGTGCAAGCATGCCAGGGCTGTTTGCAAAAAACATATATGTGTTGTATTGCAAGCTCCGGATTTCTTCAAACATTCAGAGCCATGTCAGTTACTGCTTTTAAGTTGTTCAATCCATCCTTTTCATAGAGTTTCTATTGCAAAGGTCTCTATTAGAGGTGACAGACATTTTCACTTGGCAAAGGTGAGATAGAAACTGTTACAAGCAGGGCAAACTGAATTCTGGATTGTGATAACATGAACTATACTGGATGCTGTTGTGTATTTGTCATGGCATTGTTGTGATGTTCTGTTTGTCTCAGCAACAGCTAGACTCAGTGCCATGCTGAGGAGTGCAGAGGAAGACAAATGCCTGTGCTGAAGACAGTAGAGCAAAATCTGTAGTGGGTGCTGTTCAAAAAGAAAAAAAAAGGTCAGAAAGGAATTACGTTTCTGAACAGCTATGAATATTTGCATTATTGTGCAGAAAATGGCAGTGCTAAGATGAGATTTTACCAGTTACCTAAGATAAACTTGATTATATTACAGCTGGGATTTCCCAGACACTCTGAGCAGAGTGCTGCTACATGGACATGTCCTATCATTGTTACCTATGCAGTAGGCCTGATTAATCTCAATGTTTTAAATTCTGTGTTTACATCCTTGGGTATATCAGAACTTACTAACATGGGTCTTTGGTGGATGACACAACAAATAGCTTCTTTAGCAGCTTGCATAGCCAGTCTGTATTTACTCTCTGAATCCGCAGTATCTTATTCAAAGTATTTTGATACATATAGCTGAAAATTTAGCCTGCAAATGCTCTTCTCTGAAAAGACAGATTCCCTTTCACTGCTCATTTAGCAGTACTGGCAACAACCTGCTGTCCTTCTGTACTTGAGGCAAGTCAAATAAATTGCACTGAGTTTTTTCAAGCTGAAGTTTTCTGTGATCTATATGAATTTAGAGTAATTTTGTGAAATGACAACATTGAACCAGAAAATAGTAGTTCATCTAGCTGAGTGTGTTTCAGCTGAAACCCTCCTGGTTCAACACACTTTTGTGCATATGCAGTGACACTGGAACTGTCTGAACTGGCCAAAACAAGTGTTATCATCACTTTCCTAACTGCAACCGCCTGTGAGCCACAACTTTACCTTTTTGCCAGCTCCAGTGCAGATCAAATGCACATGGCATCACAGGATAATTCAGGTTGTAAGGGACTTCATGTCTTCAATGAGATCTTCAATGTGTCTAAGCTTCAATGAGACCTCATCTCTTACTAGACTGCAGAGATCCAGGAGTTGAGAAGAGGATGTTTTTCATCTGTCCTGCTTTTCATGACATGAATTGGGGATTTGTGGTTTTCCTTTTGTCTTTATCCAAGAACTGCGAGTGTAACCAATGAAGGGAATGAAAGACGTGTGACACCCCACAGGAACAGGAGATAACAGGGACCCTGAAGATGGAGGAAGTACATGTGTATGCAGAGATGAGGCGGAGTCAAGGACTGAGAGATCTTGGGATGGGCTTGGAAGGTGGTGTGTGTTGAGGAATGAACATTGGCTTTGGCACAGGGGAGAGAATAAGAAATCCTTCCTCGTGGCAGAGCAAAATATGAAGGTGAAACAGAGTCCCTGGAAGGAGAGGAACACAACTGAAAGAGCAGAAGGGATATGAGGATTTTAGGGACAACGTGAGCTGCCTCTGTCCTGGGAAGGAGGAGAGAAGGAAGGACAAGTTCCTTCCCCAGTTATGGAGGAGAGATTGTGGACTTCAGGCAGCCCTGATGGTGTGGGGAAGGAGGAGCTGACTAGCTAGGAGATTAGCATAGAGCAAGGGATAGAAGCATGGAGGAAGCTCTGAAATTCTGCAGTGAGCTGGTTTTATGAAGCCAAGACCCACTGCAATCCCATATCCCTCACAATAACTTTACTAATAATGCCAACTCCTCGTTACTATAAGGTGAACTCTAATATACGACATTCATTACATTGAATATAGATCTTGGAGTTCATAATGAGGGTATTACTTGCTACACCCAAAACTGGTGTCATATTTTGTTTGAATAGCACATAAGACATTTTTACATAACACAGTTTTCTTGTTCCAAGCTTTCAGCTAAATGCTGCAAAATAACGACAACAAGAAAATATTTTTTGCAAGGAAGCAGTATTTTATGACAAAAGCAGCATTTGGAGTAACATTCTAAAAGAGCACAGACACTTCTTTTCCCCTTGTCACTCTCATTAAGGCTCTGAGAGACTTTTTTGTACCATGTCTCGCTGTTGGAACACCTGTCTCCAAACAGCTTTCTGTAGTGGAAAATCCAATTTAATCTCAAACAGTTTTATTAGTTCTGCACTACTTTTTTTCTTCTATTGGAAAATAAAATAAAAAGATCATATGTCAGCTTGACTACAAGGTGTAAAGCTTCTGAGCTTGCATTAATAAATTTATGCATCAATTATATGTTGGCACATTCATATATGTATAGCTGAAGGCAGCCTCTTTGTAGACTAAGGTTTATTTATGCTGCATAGAATATATTTTTCCAATTTCTAGCATTCTTGAAAGGCAGATTTCTTCCAGAGATTGTCCAGCTTTCAGGTCTTCATGTGAAACTTAATTTCTTTTTCAGGGATAAGGAACCAGAGAAATTAAATAAAATATTTGTCTGGGAGTACTATATGCATTTATTTACTTTTATTCAAATGTTAACTCATTTTTTCATTGTGTGCCCCTGGTGATGGAGATGGATACTGTGTGCTCACTCATGTTGTGCTTTCTACAGAGTAGAGTGGGTTTGGAGAGCCTGAAGGCAGAGGAAGGATTTACTGAAAACTTTTGTTTTAGCTCTGCAATTCAGAATATATTTAAACAGAGGGATCTGAAAATTGCTACCTCCTGCTTCTTTCTGAGTTGAAAACAGGGACAGCCCTGCCAAGGTGTTTGCATCCAGGTGCAGCCATTTAGGGGATCTGATTGTGCTTGTTTGCCCTGACCAGCCTCACCTGGGACCTCCACCCACACACCGTCAGCTGGTTGCTCTCCATTTAAGCTCAGCCCTGAGCTGTACTGTGTATGTATCTGTCTCCAGCTCTGGAAGGATTTTGGTCTATCATTTGCTGTTTCCAGGGTGGTTGATGGACTTTTGAAGAAGCACTTGTCTTGGCTGCTGTGCCTAGATACCATGGGGCTGTGTGAGGATAAGGTCTCTGGAGTGGCCCTTGATTCATCTTCCCTGTGGAGGAGCTGCTCCCCACTGGTTATACTGGATTCATACCAGTGACTTGCCTGTGGCACCTTACTGCCTTCAAGCAACATCATGCCAGCTCTGAATGCCGTATCCTTCTCTGCTTCCCGGGTCAGGTATGTCCATCAGCTTTGTGGGTTTTCTACAGCTGTGCTTGCTTCTGTGTGCTGGGAACGTGCTGCAGAAGGCTGGAGGGGTGCCTGAAGGAAAGCTTCTTTGTGGCTGCTTCTGGCCTGGTTTGGGGATGATTCTCTCACCTCCAGGGCTGGGACATCAATTCTTATCCATGTGAATTTAAAAGGAAAGATAGGCTGGAAATAGAAACCCTGTTTCCTTTCTAAACAGCAGCTGTGTAGCTGTACCCATAGGAGAGAGCGCTTACCTTGGCTATGAAATAATGCCCGTAGCTAAAAAGCTTTTGGCATCATGAACGATCACACATTTCATTTCAAGGTATTTTCTCTTTCCTCCAGGCAGCATTGTACAGCTCTATTCCTCAAAACATGACACCTGTTAATACTGCATCAAACACTTGAAAATAACACTAATGCAGCACTAAGAATGAAAAGTACCCCAAAGTCAGGAAGTATCAAGGGCCTCGCTTCTTCTGGAGCTGTTCACTTTGCTGTCTTGTATATCCTTACATATTTTATGATGCACTGAGGTAGCACACAGCTAACATGCTTGATAAGGCCTCAGTTTACAAAGGAAAGAGGAATGAAGAAAAGAATGTGAGGTTTCGGCTAAAATTTTGGAGCTGCTGTAATTTCCCAGTTTTCTTGTAAGAAATTTTGTTCCAAGAGCAAGTTGTTTTGCCTTTGATCACCTGTTTGAGTATGGATACAAAGCTTTCTCTGGAGCAACAGTCAAACCTATATGCTGTAGGTTTGCACTGACTCTGGCTGCCCATGGTGCCCCGGCGGGCTCACTGAGGCCGTGCCTGGGGGCTTGGCTCTGAGCCCTTCCCCTTAGGAGGGGGAGGCCATTGTGGGGAGATGCTGCCTCAGCTCAAAGCTCCATTGGGTGCGAGCAGGGTGAGCACTGGGAAGAGAATTAAGCATAAAACATTTTCAATCCCAATAGTGAGCACATCAGAAGGGGCCTGAAGTGTGAGATTAGTAGTTTTTCTGATAGTTTTGCCGCTGGTGACTGCCTGTTAATACAGCGGCCTGTTGCTGGTGTTTCCTCATGTGGAGTGGTGCTGTCTCCCGCAAAGAGGTCCGATCAGCAGGCTGAGCTGAGATAACCTAACCTCAATAGTGAACAAAAGTGAGTAGTAAAAGTGACCTTGGAGCCATCCCAGGGGTGTGGGAAGCTGTGGTTGGAGAATAGATTACCCCCTCTGTGATCTTGAGTTTCCTGTGCTGAGCTGAGCTGCTCTGGTGTTCCGTGCCTGAAATGGCAGGAAAAAAACCTCTTGTGTAGGTTTTGTAGCATATGTTGCTACCTGGGGTGGGTGTTTTGATTGTGCAGGGTGGGAAATTCCAGCCTGAGAGGTGTTTCTGACCGTGCCACCCCAGTCTGGGTTGTGAGGGGCCTTTTGAAACGGGAGCTTGGGGCTCGCCTGAAAGCAGCACCCTGAGGGTTGAGTTTGCAGGTCAGGCAAATCCCATGTAGCAGTTGCCAGGAATCGAAGCCTTTATCTGAATATGAAGGTGTTATGTTATTTTCACTTGGATATTAACTGATAATTAGTGTTCTAAGTGACCGTGTCTGCAACATGGGCTGTACTCCATTTACTAAAGTCCTTGGAAACATTGGTGGTCTTGCACTTCGTATTCTGCGCCGCATTTGAGGTAAAGTGATTTTGCTTGTATTGTAAATGTTTGTTTTTCTGCCTCTTCCATTTGTAAATTCAATTTATAATGATCTGCTGCTGGTTATTATCAAGTATAATGTGCTCCGTTGTAGAAAATAATTAGAATAACATATTGGGGTTAGTCGTGAGTCTTGATAATGTGTATGTGGGCGTGCAGTCTGTCACTGGTTTTGATACAAAGGAAAAGGAGAGGTTAAAACAACAATGCACATGATATAGGTAAAAATACTCAAAAAGGCTTAGTTGGTTGAATCTTCATGTTGGTTTTTTTTAAACACTGCTAGGTGTTAGAGCTGTGCTGTTACGTATCATTCTGAAATCTGTGCAGTGCCTGACTTGAGATTTTTATTTTTTTTATATACAAACTTAAGCTGCAGAGAAGGTGATTTGAAATGAGTGCTGGTGATGGATAGACTTGCTGTAGTAACATCCTTGATTTTCTTAGCTTTCTTGTTAAATCTACTTCATGTATTGCTACAAATACCATGTATGTTAAATGATCGGTGTTAGGGGACTTGTGGCGTAAGAGCACTTTGTCAGTCCTTAAAGCTGATTTGAGCCCCTAAGCCACTTCTGAAAAATAAAAAATAATAATGATTTAAGCTAAGCAGAAAAGAGTTCTGTATGGTCCCTAACAGCAGTATTTTCATGCTAATAATCTACCTGATTGCTGGGTGTCACTGAGATATGTTTATTTTCTTTTTACATATGCAACAGAAGTGAAAAGCAACCATTGATGTGGACAGTATCAGTGTGTTCAGCTGTCAGGTCTGACAAAGACTAGCTGAGTCAAATGAGGGGCCTTAGTTCAACAAAATGCATCTATGTCAAATGTGTGTCTAAATCAGCTTCCATTTACTCCTCTGACCTTCATGGTCACCTGGAAACTTAGGTGATAGTCCCACATCCCACTCTGCATGGGTGGATTGGAGAGAGGTATTTTACAGGAGCAGATCAGGAGCCACAGTGCGGACTCTTGCTCTTGGTGCATCACTGTTACACAGACCTTAGCACTCTCTCGTGTCCTGTCTCCTGGTAATGACTGTTTACTTGATTGACTGAAATTACACTTAAGTAAAACCTGCTGTAACCAGAAAAACAAACGAAAAACAACTAAAAATGAAAAAGTTAAACAAACAAAATACAGGCAAAGAAAAAAAAAAACAACACAAAAACCAAATTAAAAAAACCCCAAACCTCAGGCAATTGACACTTTTGGGGGTTTTCCTGAACTCTTGTAAGTACCTAATATGTTTATTTAAATAAAACTATTTTTCCCTACCCCCTTTCTGTCCAAGGGGTTGATATCTTTCTCTCTTGTAGTCTTATAAACATTTGGTATGTTGGGAAATGTGTACACTCCAGTGCTTGGGAACATCAAAAGACATGTTGTGTTTGCATCAGTGATCAGCACTGAGTATCAAGTAGTATTTGGGAAAGAATGTAGTATATCCCTCAGTGACTTATCTGGGAAGTGTGAATGGCATTTAATAAAACAGATTTTCCAGCAAACGACAAGCCAGAGCCTTGAAGCAAAAAGTACTTCTGCCCTGTGCCAATCATTCACTTTCTTCTAGCTCAGTGATTCATCCTGTGTAAAATGTTCTTGTATTTAAAACCGATCCACACTGCACCAATGGTAAGGTGTCAAATCCTTCACTGTAGTAATATAATAAAATATGAGAGCTTGAATGCTAACCAGAGTTGGGGTACTCATCACGGATGGCCTGCCTGCCTTCCTGCAATTACTGGCAGGCATTGAGACTTCTCTTGATGAGATACTACTTTGTGCCTTCTTTAGGGGAATAATGTTGATTTGCTCTGCGGACTTGCAGAGCGGTTTTGTTCAATTGTTTTAAAGATTGGTAAAGCAAAGTGGTTGTGCCATAGAAGTTGATGGCAAAGTTTACTTTGACTTTATCTGTCCAGAATTCTGCCTGAAGACTTTGGTACAGGGAGGATAGCTCTGGATTTCTAGTTTGGTCTCCTGTATAATGAAAGGCACATCATTGGTGTGAAGGGATTGTGCAGCCATGGAAACATTCCCTTGGACAACTGAAAAAGTTGTTACTGTAGTGAGACAGAAGTTGTGGTAATATCTTCTGTTGCAGTTTGATCTACTTTGGGCGTATCTTTCCTCTCTGGGATTCCGTTAAGTGAGGTTTTGTCTCTAACTGTATTTCCAAGTAAATCCACAGCCAATCCAAAGACATCTCTTTAGCTTCCCCGCTCCCCTGTGCTTATCTTGCTTTTAGCTCTTGAGTTTTAATTTCATTCCACTTACCACATTCTTCCTTATATTTTTCCTAGTAACAATAGGCTTGTTGCCTAGTACACCTTCCAAGCTTAAAATTGCAGTGTAGACAAGATGCTTTTGAATTTTAATATGCACTGTGCAGTCTAAGAAAGCATTAATATGCTGTGTACTGTTTGCTTCAACTAATGAAGTTATAACAAAACCATAGTTTGCCTTATCTAACCTTAATTTTAACACATTAGATACCCATTAACCAGTGTGTTCCTTTCTCTTTTCCCCCCAAATTGTTGTTCACAGGAGATTCCATAAACTGCTACTTAGCTAAGTGGGAAACATTCCCATTTTTGCTTTCTTTTTTGACATTACGCTCAATGTAAGCATTGTTCTAAACACCTCGTCAGAGTTTAAATCATACCACTAGTTACATCAGCATGCTCCATGACAGAAATAATGCATTATTCTTCTGAGGTCCTACATTCATTCTTATAGATTATATTCATTTTCCGTGAAAAAGCAATGCATTGCAGAGTATTGTGACATTAAGCAAGTTCAGTTGTGTTTTGCAGTTGTTAATTACCCTTATAAGGTGGATAAGAAGTCTGTGGGGAATTCCTTAAAAGAGAAGTGCTCTGCCCTTGGGATGTGTATTACCATATGGAAAGCAGGCTTATGTTCTTAGTTAATTATCTTTGTTGTTTCAGTTCATTTAAGGGAAATGTAATAATTTGTTGGTTGTTAGTACCTGTGTATTTTAAAATGGGAAGTTGTTAGAATAATAAAGACCCCAAGGGTATGCTTACAGTACTCCAGAAAGACACTTTCAATTATTTTTTCCCAAGGCATTAATTTTTCTAAGCAGAACTGACAAAAAATATTAAACAAAGGTGGTATATTAGTATCTTTGGGAATGCGTGTTTCATTATTCTTGCTATTTTTTGCAAAGTTCAGAACTTTTCTCCTAATAACAATCACATTCCTATTTCTCCTTTCTGCAAGAGTGGAATCACACTGAATTTGATAGCTTTGAGCAACAAAATATCAAAGCAATAATTGAAAGTGGGTAGAGTGATCGTACTTAGTCTTGTCTTATGGAAATGTGAAGGTTGAGGAAATAGGCAAGGGAAAAGCTCAGTATTGTAGTCAACAAATGGATATGGATATGATCTTTTTGAACAGAGAGCCTGGGATTATTCCACCTGGCTGGTGACAGGATACTGCTTCTGTTAGGATAAAGTAGAGTTTGTTGCTTTATAAGGTGTTAGGAAGCTCTTTGTTGTTCAGAGAGCAGTGCATATCTTGCAGAGCTGCGTGGGAAGCCAGTGATTTGACTTTTCAAAAAGACTCATGTCTGCAGTCGGGTCTGAGGCCATTCTCATTTTGCTGCTCCTACTATATTATTGCTGCACCATTCTGTTAACTTCTGCCAATATTTGTTAAAGCTTTAATTTTTATTCTTTAAAGTGAAATTAGGGTAATTTTTTGCTCTCAGTCAAACAAAAATTGTCATTTATTACTATTTAAGGTTCGTAGCTTTTGCTATTCAAATATTTTTATATAAGCTTATAAAAACAAAGGACCATATTGCAAAGGTTATTCCTCTGATTTCAAGTAGTTACTTTGGATTTGCCTCCATGTGACTGAGAGCAAGAAACACCATCTAAATAAAAGAGCAATTATTTCCAAAGCACTCAGAAATTAGTAGGTTTATTGCACTTCATTCTTTAGAAGAAAACATAATCAGCCCTAAGCATTTCTTTTCTAAACATCACCTTAGGAAATCATTACAACTTTCCAAAGCTGAAATCAAGAATGGTTGGGAACTTACTACGTCAGTCCTAGATGTTTATGCCTACTCCATGTGACACGGGGTTGGAGCAGAAAGGACAGACCTCATTTAGGAAGAAAGGACTTGACCAGTTGGTATCTGCTGTTTCCATGAACAAGAGGAGTCTATGCCTAAGATGTTCTGAAATGGAAATAAAGATTGAAGGGGAATTAAAGCTCCCCGTTCCTTGCCGTGTCACTGAACAGGTAAATCGGCACCATGCCCTCTTTTGGGCATAGTCAGCTCCCCTGTGCTGGGTACTGGAAAAACAAATAGACCCTTCTCTCAGTGCTCACAAGCATGAGTTATCATGTTCAAATGTGTTCTCAGAGGAGTTTCTTGGAGCTTAGAATGGACTCCATCTAAAAATCCTTACTTAGATTCTCTTTTCAAATTGCAGCAATTTTTCCCTCTGTTTACTACAAATAGCTTGCTGCAGACATTACTTTAAAGTTAGGGTAGATCAGAAAAATCACCTAAGAATGTCACCTTCTGTGCCAACAAACCGGTCTCGTGTATATCCTGAGCCACGTGCGCTGCCTTTGTCACATTTGTACTTGCTTTGTATGCCAGTTAGCCTCCAGAGCCAGGATTGCACAGGCATAATTGAGGGCAGGATTTGGTCAGGAGAATTGTGTTGCTGCCATCGCCTCTCCAGCATGAGCCAGAAAGAGCACAGCTTGACTTTCACGTATATGAGGTTGAGTTTGCAGAAAGCTCAGCAAACTTGCTCTGAAAATGCCAGTCACCCTCTAAGGGAACTATGATTTAATCTGGTGAAATGGCTAGTTCTGATGGTATTAGCTAGCTTGGGTCAGTGTCTAAAGCCAGCATCTCTTTGCAGTAGCTGTTGCAGGAAGCCATGCCCTGTGTTGCGGCCAGCAATGTTAATGTGCCGTTCTGATTGACCTTGTTGTGGGGATGCTTCCTTTCCACATCGGTGTATGGGTCTTGCTTAATTAGAGTGAGGCTGAGGTGGGGTGAGTACAGGTGTTTCACCATAGGTATGGGTAGTCAGGCATCTTTAGAAAAATGAGTTTTATTTTGTGGTTCTCCTCTATGA
>WEIS01059210.1:0-18677 GCA_013389965.1 Todus mexicanus
AAGAAAAGAAAAAAAAGAATATGTCTAATAAGAACATCCACTGCTGCAGAGGCAGATTCACTTTCAAGTCGCATGAGAAACAAAACTTCCTTGGTTTTGCTGTTCACATAATGATTTAGGACATCTTTAGGCTTCAGGTTATGAATAAATGGATGCCCTTGTCCCTTTTATCATGCAATGTATCTGACTGTTCAGGTCAGGACAGAGATGGATCAAGCCTGTCCAAAATATGTTGCAATGTGGGACATACAAGGTCATAATCAGGTAAGGTTTGTGGAGCTCGTATTTGGAAAGCAGCAAGGGAAAAATCCATAGAATACTTAAACCCCAAAACAATGATGCAGATTTGGGCACACTTATCTCATTTTTGTGTTAGAACTTTGTTTGTTTTTCATTCCACAAGCTCTAACGTAAAGGAATCTATTTACCTAAAACCCATGTACTTAAACATTCAATGCAATTTGCTTTGGAAGAAAAAGCAGTGGGTTGTGGGGGGTTTTTTTAAATAAATCTCAATAAGGTTGGAAAGGGCTCTCAAAATGGGTTCTGTAGACCATCTTTTACAGAACCACCATGCCACCAGAGCCTGCATGCACACCAGTATGCACTCATTGGTATAAATGGTGCTCTGAGTGGTAAGGAAGGAAACATGGGAAGGTGAGCGAAAGCTGCAGATCCCAATACCCAAGGGAATCATAGTGGGGACACTAAAACACAACTCTCATCGTAGCAACTGGCACTACATGCCTGAGGAGGCACCAGAGCACAGATGCCAAACAACTCTTTCCTTGTTTTCAAAACAACCACAATCCTCTATCTTCCCTTCTTAACACTCCTCTTTCCACCAATCACATCATTAGCTTGGAGGATAGGTTTCCCTAGTTTTCCCTCCAGAGGCTGATGTAAGAGGAGACCCACCAGAGTTAGCATGTGGCCATATACAGCAGAGGACTTAATCTCCTCATCCCACCTGCTGCTTCTCATCACACACCCGATACTCCTCACGTATTAATGCTTCGAATGCCATCTCTGCTACTTTATCCTGGGCTTCCTTGCCCAGCTATGTCAAGTGCAAAAAGCTTTTTCCTCCCATGATCTCCTTCTGGCCCTGGCACAAATGTGCAGGAAGAGAGGAGGAAGTGGAGATGGAGAGATACTTGTTTTCTTTTTCCTTTCCTTTGTTTTGCACCATCTAAAGATATCAATGATGAAAGAAACTCTGGCAAAGTGTGCTGTGGGTGATGAAGTGGAGTGTAGGGTGAGCCATGGACAGACAGCAAGTTGTGGTTACTGTCCCTGGCCAGCTGGGAATTTCATATCTCCTGTCATATTTATTGGTCATCCATCCTCTGTCACCTACCCCTTCCTATTCATCCCATTGTCCACCTGCTGTCTCTCATCTTTTAGATCTCTGGGACACGGAGATTCAATTAGGGTGGTTACAGCCACGTAGGACTCTTCATCTACCTTCTAACATACATAGTTGTAATGAGATTTACATGTTCATTTCCATTCAAAGGCACTGTCAAACTTGATTTGGTATATGTAAACAGAAAGTTAGAGATATAGCCAAGACCCAGCAGCCCAAGGGAAAAGGAGTTAAGGAACTGTAAAGTGCAGATTCACACCATTGGCAATGGCGTATCCTAAGATATTTCGGGCACATCCAGAGTGTCTGATGATGAATGGATCATCTGGTTTAGAAAACTCTTTGAACCTTCATTAAAATATTCTAACAATGTTATACATCAAAATCAGGCGTTATTCTTTTTCTGTAAGCAAACTTCTAGAGCAACTCAAGGAAAATGCTCATTCAGCTCATTAAAAGAACTATAAATGAGATAGAAAAATACGTTGCATGTTGTTTCCCTTTACACCCAAACAATTAACATGTGGGACATTTTATGATTGTCTCCATTAGGAAAACTGATGATACAAGAACAGTATATTCTTGACATCGTCTTGCAAATGTCTTTTTTTTCTGAAAATTTATTTTAAAAAGTCTAGTTTCCCTTAATAACAGGGATATCCTGATTTATTACTGGAAATTCTCTATTTAAGTTCCCTGTGTTCCTGTGAATTTTGTTTCTAGATAACCACATCATCTTTCTTTGCTTCCTTGCACATTATGTCCTCACTGCACAGGTAATTCAAAATTTGTCTCAGCTTATTATGTCTACTCAATTTCTAAAGAAAAAAAATCATCCTGGAGTTGGGTTTGGAGGTGCCTTGAACCTGGACAGGCTTAGCTAGCGTGAAGTATCCATCAAAGCACTCCCGCTTTGCAGAAGATGATCTCACAAAATCGCAAGGGTGCTGATAGTCCTCCCTTCCGTGTTTTCCCACAGTTGTTCATAATGGACAGACTAAATTCTTCTGAAATGAACACAAGAGATGGCAAAAGAAATATAGCAGAGAAACTGGTGAGAATTCACCCCTCAACATAGTTATGAAGAAGTAGGGGTGACAGGAGCTGTATATTTCACTGCAATCAACATACTGCCAAAAGTTGGTGATTTTTTCCCAAAGCAGACACTCTTCTGGCATACCCCAAATCTCAACCTGGTCAAGAGATGTAGACCGAACGTCTGAGGGCTGAGGTGCAAGACCACTTCAGGGGAAGTCCGCAGTCAAGAGATGATATCTGTCCAGGTGGGTACTCCACTCCACAGTTGGGAAAAAGCTGAATAGGGTGTGATGCTGGGTCCACGGCGATCCAAACATCTCTAAGTTAAAATACCCAGAGGTATTTCTCTCTGGCTGTCTTCACTCCAAGATTTCACATCACCCATATAGCCCAAGGACAGGTCATGCAAAACCTCCACTACTTCAAAAGCCACCTCTTGCAATATATGCAAGAAACAAAGCAGGTGACCTTTTAACAGCCATGGCAGCACCTCAACCTAGATGTGTCTGAGCATTCAGCAGTCATGTGGGCATCTGAGGGAAGGAGCAGCCAGCAGCGAGCCTGATTCAGAAAAGAAATGAAGAGATGCTCAGGCACACTGGAATCTGAAGGAAGGGTACCTGTGGGAAGAGTCAAGCCCTCTTTCACACTACTCAAGTGTAGAAGTCCCTCAGCCTAGACCCAGCTTGTGCAGCCTGTCTGTGATGCAACAGGATGTCTTTGAGCCCATACTAGAAGTAGACCTTAATCTTTCAAGCTCACTTCAGAGATTGCATGGGCTCAAGGAGGACAGTCAGCATTTGGCCATATGTGGACGTATCCCCCAAATTCAGTAGTACAGGAGCAACCAGAAGTTACTTGTCTCTGTGACTGCTTTTTGCTCTGCTCATAGAATAGCCCAGGTGTTGCTGGCCCTCTTCTTCTCCTATGCTATTCCTTTTCAGGAGCTACCCAAGTTGCTTCTGCAAATTGCCTCAAATTTGCCCTCTTCATGTCCCTTCTCCTCCCACTGGAAACCTCTTTCTATCTTTTATTGCCCACACAGCAATTTGCCTTTGAGGGAGGTGGCCAGGCATGGGATCAGTGGAATATAAATCTAACCCGGGTGTAAAAGGACCTTACTTTGGGGTCCATGTTTGACTCTTTGGGCACAGCTTTCCCTTTCTGCTTCTATATCCACTGTATCCTTGCAGCTTCCTCTCTCCATCCTGGAAGAGCTAGAGGAGAAAGAGGAGGTGTTTCCTTCTCCCAGTCATGCTTTGGAAAATGTCCTGTGCCCATGCACCACATTCCCCTCCCCCTCTGCCATGCCTCCCCCAGGGTTGCTCCGGGTGGCCACAATAAGAGGTTAGCCAGCTTATTTCAATTAGTGGCAAACTGTGTGGCGTGACTCCAGGGCCTCCATATGTTCGTAAGTATATGCAACCGCACTTTCCTTGACGCATTCCTCATTCCAGGGAAAGGCCACATCTCCACAGCTTGCTGGCACAAGTCACGCAGGCAACTGCAGAAGAGATGGGATAATAAATACACACTCACATATATACGCACACACACATACATAGGAAAACTTGGCACTCTCCCACCCTCTCCCGTGTTGACTGCCACATGGTCCCCATCAATTTTTGTCAGAGCCAGCACGCCAGCCAAACGCTCACGGATGCTGACAAGGCAATTTCAACAGCTGAAGGGACTTCTCTGCTTTCCTCTTCCAAGCCATGGGATTTGGGTTAGTTGTTTTTGTTTTTTGTTTTTAATTTAAAGGCATCTGCTCCTGGGAGACATTTGCCAGCTTCCCAAGTGCTCCTTAGCCATGATGCCCCTCTCTGCAGCTGGGGATTAGCAGGTTTCACTTTGTCCTCTGTGGGGGTGGGATGAGGTCTGAAAGCAAAGAGGTCCTCATAATATGCCACCTCTACCATCTCAAGAATCTCTGGAGGAGATTGAAGGTCTCCCAGCCCAGTTGCTGCCATTTTCCTGTATTGGCCACAAGGGTGCATATTCCATCTACTCTTTCTCTACCCTGAACACAACTGCTACCTTCACATTCCTCCGTTCCACCACTTTTACCAGCCATCCTTTCCCGTCCCTAAAGCTTTTCCCCACCCCTCACTCTGCTTTCTTCTATCCACAGCTTGCTTTACACCCATCCCCCTGTCCCTACTTTGACACTGATCTTTCTATCATTTCTTGACTGCCAGTTCTCCTTCACACCATGCTGTGGCCCAAAAAGGTTGCTTTTATCCATGACCTCCTTTACCTTCAACCATCCATGTATATCTAGTGATCCTTAATTTATGGTGTGGCTTCCAGCAATGCCTAAGAGAGTGATTGTCACGGTTTGGGGTCGGGGCACCCCCTAGATCTGCAACAGAACACTCTCTCCCCCTTCCCACTCAAAAATGGAAGAAAGGAAATAAACGAGAGAGACTTAGCAATTAGGAAAGGAAACTAGAACAGCTTTACTAAAACATGAAAATAATAATAATAGTAATAATAAAAGGTAAATATATACAAATNGAAGACATGATTTTCTTGAGTGATTTGAACTCTCTAAGCTTATTCTTTCAGGCACTCCAAAGAGCACCCCATGCTCTAACCTGCCTGGAGCCTGCTGTACTCAGTACAAATGGGTTGTTCTCAGCACCCATCCTTTGAAAGGCTCACACTGGGGCTTGGCCATGCAATCAGATGAAGATTCCAAGAAATTCTGATTCCTTTGACATGAATCTTCACTCCTTAAGGACCCTGGAGAGATTCATCCAACTCTCAGCTTTGCCACTATATTAATGCAATGCTCAAAGACTTTGATGGAGGTTGAGGACACTTCCCAGTGTTCAGGAGGTTCTCCTGTGAGGCCCTCTGCCTTCTATGTAATGTTTTTGGGGCTTTCTGCAAGTGACCAGGAGTTTGTGTCTAGAGTCAACATCAGGCCTGAATTAATGGAGATCTCCAAAAAGATATTTGACACATCTCAACAAGTTTTCTTACACTTGACACAACACACACGGCAATGGTCCCCAGGCTACACTGAAGGGCAGGAGCTGTGCTCATGAGAAAGGGGAACAGAAGTATTTGGGGGAGAAAACAGGAAGCAGTGGTGGCAGAATGAGGACTTTCAATTTCAATGAAATCCCAGTCCCATTGAAGCCCTGGAAAAATCTCTCATGGTTGCTCACCCCAACCCTGTCCTGAGTGAAGCTTAAGAACATCAGTCTGCTGCTATATATCATGCATTTTCAGCTGCATGAGAAGAGGCATTTTTGTGTCCTGGGCTTGGAGGCTCCTACCCATCACCTGTGAAAATCCACCATATCTGACCCTTTTTTTCTTGCTCAGTCCCACCCCAGGTCAGGAGAGAGGTCTGTATTTGAAATATGGTTCAACACAGAGAGAAATCCCCTGGTCAGACACCACCTCCCAACCAGCTGTTTGCAATACAGCTGTGGGGCTGCGTTTCACAGGGAGGAACATGCTGCTTGCTCAGATGTCTGCAAACATCTGTGCAGACAGCGAGACCGACAGGCACATGGTGGGATGGGAAGCAGGGGGAGAGCAGGACTGGAGGGACTGGGAAATGACTGAAGGCGACTGTTTCAGATGAGCAAGCAAAGTTCAGCAAGTCTTCACAACCAGGGTGCAATCTGGCAGAGCTATCGAGCTAGCACAGGAGCTCTCTTCTTCCTCCACTCCAGCCATCATGTCCATAATAGATAGGAAAACTGCAACCTCTTGGGCATTGTCAAATGGCAAGTTATGTCAGTCCTTGCCATGCGGATTAAGAAACCACATCACCTGAGCAGACCCATTTCTCAAAACCAGAGGCAGCTGAGTCAAGGAGATGCTTCAGGAAATACGAAAGTTCAGTGAGCAGCTTGAGCCTAGATGGGGTCATGGGTAGAGTCAAGGCAATTATGAGGAAGTGCATTGACCACAAGCCCACACCGCCTGTCACTTCCACCAAGAGACACATCTTCTGACAGAAACAGGGACCTTGTTAGCAGAACAGATCCTGAAAGCCATCCAAAGCTGACAAACCTTTTCCAAACCACTAGCCTGGGCTCAAGATGCAGCATCATGGGATTTCCCTATACCTATATTATGGTACTGGTCAATTACATGCATTATGGTATTTTTATCTCTTACTCAGAAGCTCCGGGTGTTGATCACAAGTGATAACAGTAGAGTGGGCAAGGTTAACTCTCAACCTGGAGCTTGAGACTACAAGCTTTGGGAACCAGGCTAGGCAGCCTGACCTCGCAGAGCAAAATACTACAATTTCCCAGGATGTACAAAGTGGAGGATGAAAAAAGACTCTGTGATGAGCTGAGGAATCAAGAACCTTTGCAACACTGCATTTTGCTTCACTGCTCTGTCTGGGATTAACGTGGGACGTAGAAACTTGACCATGTCAGGGACAGGGGCTACAACTGGAAGAGGAGCTGGAGGGTGAAAGCCACAAAGACTGCCAATGCACAGGGCTTAGACAGCTTCTTCTATTGGATTGCCCAGCAGATATAGATGTCTCATCAAGCTGAATTCAGTGGTATCATCTGTAATTTGAGATGGACGAGCAGGGCAGAGGAATCTGACAGCCATCTCAAAGTCCTGGCAAGTCACAGTGAGAAGTACTGTTTCATCCTGCAGCTAACAATGAGTTCCATGCTAGAAGAAACTTGTTGGTCCTATCACAGTTCAGAACTTTCAGTAGTTTTCCTGAGCATGGATCCTGCACTGGAAATGAGAGAGAGAGAGATCCCAGATTAACTCAGAGAGTCTTCCAAGGAAGATAAAATTATGCCATGACATGAAACCATTCCCCAGTATCCCATCCTTGAGATGCTCTTCCACGTTCCTGCCTACTCATCTGGGTAGGTCAGAAAAATAACAGAAGAAACTAGAGAAAGTTTCAGAGAAAGCACAGTTGTTTTCAGACTCAATTGAAATGCATAGGGAACTCTGTCCCATGTTTCCAGATGACCAGTGATTTCAAGAGATCGCTGCTGTCTCAATGCCTGGGGTGAACTCTTTCTTCCCTATTACTGCTCTGCAGGTAACAGCAAAGACACATGGTACAAGAAAGCATGGATGTGAGAGTTCTACTCCTGTTGGTCTAGTCTTTCTCCAATCAGTTCTGAAATACCCACATCCTTCTGGATCACAACTGATGGCAACAAATATTGTCTGCAGAGGAGGCAACAGAGAAATAATAATATGATTTGTCATCTTTCCCAAACTGATGCAAGGCTAATTGTCCTTCTGTCTGCCTTGTTCAGAGATAAACTTCATCATCAGTTTGAAATATCACTTGCTGGCCAATCTGGGGTGACTGGAGTCTATCAAAGAACAGGGACATGCAGACAGTTGGAAAGACCTCCAAGCAGAGGAGATCTAGAGTTTCACTGTTGTTTGAATGAAATGAGCTGATTTTGCCAGTTGTCAGACAGCAATCACAGGTCTGATGAATGACAGAATAAATCAAATTCCTTCTGTAGCCAAATTCCATTGACACCTCCACAGAGTTGGCTTTCACCATCCATCACGACATCTGCTGAGGTCCACAGGAAGGGGAGAGGGTGTAGCTCTCTGTCCCACCCTGGGTTATTTTTACAGCTGGGTAAAGAGGTGGTGAACCTGGATGAGAGTTTTGAAGGCTTTTCCAAGGCAGCTCACAAAAGCTGTGAAACCAGAGCTGGAGTTTACAAGGCCCCAGATCAGCAGCTCCAAATGTGTCACTGGCACTGAACCTAGAAGGGCCATGTGCCCCAGAAAGGAATTTTGCTGGTTCTGCCCAAGAAGAATTTTTCTGCGCACAAATAAACTCTCCCAGCCAAGTACCTGTCTCCCCCACTAGTGTAGAAACCTGAAACAGATGCTCAGAACTCATAAGCATCCCCAGCCCTCCTGGAGGACACAGCCTCAGGGGGTACAGGCGGGACATTGGGACAAAAAGACCGTCTATGACATGCAAACCTTTTGCTTGGCCAGATACAAGACTTTTGGAAAATACCCAATCAAGCAAAGACCATGGAGTCGTGCTGATTTACATCAGATGAAGATGGGTCCCTTGAAAATCAATTCCAGGTGAGCTGAGTGGAGCTGCCCAGAAGTTGCTTGCTAGTTGCTCTCTCTCTCCTCGTTCATTTGCCAAAACACGATGAAGCTGAAGATTCACAGGCAATGCAAAACGTTTCCCTCGGGAGGAGCCGTTCCACACATGCCTTCCCAATAAGCTAGCCCGGCAGAGTGGCAATGTTTAGAAACCAAATTGGTCATCGCTGGCAATTGTAGAAATGGACAAAAATAGTAGAAAGAAATTTCACAATTTCCTGCACATTTTTTCTGATTGTTCCACCAAAAAAAAATAAAAATTGTTGGGTTATCCAAAAGAGAAGAATGATTTAAGCAAGCAAAACAACAGTAATCACCTGCTTTGCTAAGCGTTTGCAAATACCATAAACTGTTTTTCTTAGCCAATTGTCATTCCTTTCCACAACCATCACCCCCTTCTCCCAGTTACTCACTGTGACTAATGGGAGGGGAAAGAGATTGTTGCCTCTTTTTCCAATGGATTTTAACTCCAAAACTTTCATTGTAGTTGGAAAGTGCTCTCCTCGCCTCCTCTTTGCCCCCAGGATGGGTGACACCATCGCGTGTGTGGCACGAAATCCTTTGTCTTGGTCACTTAAACATTCAGCCGAAGAAGATAGTATCTTGCTAAGTCCTCTCTGGCAAGATGGGAGTGCTGGGACAAGACCTCTAAGTTTGTAACACTTCTCCAAGACAGTCAAGGTTCCTGGGCACGTCCTTAATCAAATTCTCAGTTCTTCTAATTGAGCTATCAAAGCTGTGTTGGAGGGGAGAGTTGTTTATATTTATTCCTTTCTGGGTTGTAGACATTGCCAGTAGAGCCTTCAAAATAAGAAAAGAAAAACCCTCTGACTCGCTGCCCAGAAACTCAATCCCAAAAGCCTCCTCCCAACCTCTGTTTACAAAATTATAAGCTTTCTTTGTCCTAACCATTTTCTGTTACAATAATATTCTTCATCTTCTATCTGACATTTTTTTGGTGCATGGAAAATATGATTTCATTGTGAAAGGATTTCTTATGAATCAATACAGCAAAGGGAACACAGAGATGTTTGCAGTAAATCACCCTCGAAACAGAGACTTGTAGAAAATCAGTTATAAGAAAAAGTAGATAATTCCAAGCCATTTCCAGATGGAAGGAGGTTGTATTTTCCATACACTGTATCTGGGTTTTGTGTCACAAAACAAGCCGGTATTTATTTAAAGTATTTTTCTCTTGTACCGTCAAGTTATGATTACACGAAATGAGGTTCCAAAAATTACAAAAACTGGCCTGCTTTAGGTAACAAATGGAAGAACTGAGATACTAAGTTCAAACCAGCTAAGGCTCAGCCCCCTTTGAAGTTAAGAGCCGAGTCCAACAGCAGAAGACTGATTTCTATCCAACAAGGTTTCCTCCACTGCTGGTACTGTTGTGACCAGTGCAGAGGTCTGATTTTCCAGTGCTTTGCAGTTTCTTTCACCCAATTCTCCATATCTGGCAGAGATAATGCTTGGAGGTAGGGTTGCTTCTCCCCTTCCATAAAGCGAACTTTGTCATCACCATCTCCTTGGAGAAGGCTTGGCAGGACAGAACGCCTGGTGACTTGAGGAAGCTTCTGGATTGCTGAGTTCTTGGAAGCACTGGACAGGGAGCAAGCTGTCTGAGCCACACATCAAACTGGGTTTTAAGTACCAAGCCATTCTCCTGAAGGAGAGACATCTGAAAGCCATTTAGAGAGCATCTGGATGGAATCAGTTCTGGCTGCTACCCAAGGGACTGAGGCACATCCTCCAAGTAGTTCACTTCTGCAGTGACCTAAAACTTAGACAGGTAAGTGAGGGAACTACATCCCCCTTCCAACTGCCCCCTAAGACCTGAAATCTGGTGAAAAATCATCCCATGGGATCCTCATGGAACTGTGGTTCATCAATCCTGAGGGTATGTAGCATCCTGCAAGGCAACCAATAACCTGATAACTGTAATAGATCGAACCTCAGATGTGCAAGCAAACAAGCAACCTATGAAGAAATAGAAGTAAAACCAGACTTCTCTAAGCTGAATCTAAGCTGCAGGCAGACAGTACAGGAAAGCCCCTGTGGAGACATTGAGGGGTAAAATGTTCTCGAGAGGGGAGAGAGTCCTGGAATTTTAAAAGATGGTGAGAAGGATTGCTGTGGCGTCCACACAAACGAAGCAGTATGAATCTGGGCTACCTGTGGCAGTATCCCATCTCCAGCCAGCTTGGAAGGTGGCTGAGTCCTGGCCCAAGAAGCCCCTTGCAGTATTGCTGGTGTTTTCTGCCTCAGTCTACTTTAATCTCTGATTTCACAGAGCAATGAAGCTGTGTTAAGTCTGTCTCATGTGCTATTTGGATAAAGCATCAACAAGAACTGGGGTTACATGAGCCAGAGGCAGGAGGGATGCATGAAAGGTGGTTTCAGGGGGCGTAGCTGATGTGTCAAAGCTCCTGTCCTTCATTATCCAGTTAATGCAACATTCTCAACAAACCTGTTGCCTGCTGTTCGCAGTTTTGCTGAACTGAAGGACTCAAAATAACACAGGCAGTCTAATTGCAACCTGCCTTCTCCAGGTACACCAGCCCAGCCTCTTCTCTTGCTCTATAGATGGGCAGAAGTGAGCAAAGGAGGAGTTGGATCTTCTTTAAAGCCCCTGACTGTTCGTCTGCTCTGGATTCCTACTCTTATTTGCACTGGCAGGGGGTGGGCTCCAAAACCTGGTGATTACAAGGGTTTCACTCTCAATGAAAGGTCCTGAGGGCATGACCAGGTCCTGAGGTCCTGCAGGTCACTGAGCAATGGGGGAGTGTAACCAGTGCTGAGACCCCTCTCCACGAGGCTGAGGGTAACTCTCTTCACCTTTCCGATGGCTGGGGCTGCCTCTGAGGCTGCCAGAGCAGTGCGTGCACCAGCTGCCTGCTTGAATCTTTGGGGGTTTTTTTTCTAGGAATAGCTGGCATTCCAGCTATTCCAGCACTCCCTTGCCCTTAGACACCTGATTTTTTTCTAGTGTCTCAAATACATCAATCTATAAGAGGAGCAGCACCAAGCCTGGAAAGCTGGCCCGGGGCCGGGAGGAATGTCAATATGAGAGGAAGTGCCTGTCATATATACACACACAAGGCTCCATCAGCCAAGGTGTTTGAAGTCATCTTTGGCCTTCAGCTCCCCCTCCCCTGCTTCCAGCGGTCTCATCAGTTGGGACCTGCCGACCTCTAGTGGTGTCAGCCCACAGTGCGAGCAACCAGCCTCTCCTCGGGCAGGGAAGAAGCCTATGTCCAGATATCCAGAGCAGAGCATCTCACCTGTGCATGGGCTGTCTCCACTGGGTAATGAAAGGTCTCACCTGAGCGGAGAAAACAAAAAGGGAGGAAACAGGTGGAAGAGCTTTTGGGGGGGAGGTGGAGAGTGGGGTGTCAGAGGGAAGCAACCACAGTTGCTCGGATTACCAGCATTGCCTTGGGACTTACCAAACCCTTCAACAGCTCCACTGCAGATATCCCCCAAGGACTGGTGGCTCTGAGAGGACGTGTCGTCAAAATGAGGTGAAAGGAGAGAGCAGAGATGCGAAAGCAAGATGCTGACCTCAGAGGGGGCTTGTGAGGCCAGGTAATCATGGTTAGGGGCCCTGGGTTCAGGCCTCATGCTCTGCACAGTCATTTTTCTTTCCCTCAGGCAGTAGTTTCTGAAGTGTCTAAAGAAGGGGTATCTCCCTATTTCCCTGTGGTGTGAAGAGGAGGAAAGCCAGGAGTGAGGACCAGGGCCCTGAGAAAATTCACAGACAAGCTTTTTCTCCTTGCTGGAACATGTTTTTAGGATACCCCTCTGGGTGGGTCTGAGGCTGGAGCTGAGGGTCTTTGGGAGTAAAGAACAGCCATTGCTTGCAACCCAGGAAGCTGCGGCAGACAGCAGCCTGCCTGAGCAAGGCTGAGGTTTCTCTCACGTGGAAGTGTGAGCTACAGACGTGCGAAACCGTATCTCCAGCGTTATCCATATCAAAGACTTCAGGGGGGCTACTTTAAAATAGGACCTTGGCAAGGGTTCCTGTTTCTCCTCACGTCTTACTTGAGTGGCACTCTGCCAAGTGTCAGCTTGGCTGCTCCACATGTCCCAGGCATCCTAGGCACATCCTACAAACCTTTCCGGTGCTCCCAGGGAGATTGCTGCCTGCACAAACAGCCTTCCCTCTCTGCTGTGGAGGGTCCTGGTGGCTGCTAAGCACCATCCCCCCAGCTGAGGAGCAAGAGGAGTGTCTTTCCTGAAGTGCCAGAAACAAAGACTGGGGATGTGCATGAAAAGGTCTCTGAAGACAGTATTGCATAAATTGTGCACAGGGACCTTCTTTTTCCCTCCCGCCGTAAGTGAGCACAAGGGATCCACAGGGAGCTGAGGAGCACAAGGCAAAGCTGGTGGGAATGATCTTGAGTTCCTAGTATAAGTGGAAAAAGAGATTTCAGCTGAGGTGATCATGGCTATAGGGGTCCAAGGACCCTGAATGCTCATGAGGAACCAGAGGCTGGCAAAGCTGTGGTGTTTTGGAAACCACTCAATGCACAGAACTGGAGGAGTCATCTCCCAGGGGTCATCCAAATACCACCAGTACTTGGTCCCTACAGGGACCAGATAGGGTGCCCTCTTGCTGTCCTGGGGTACTGGCTCAATCCAGGCTGTCTCAAAGAGAGAAGAGTGTATCCTGAGTCACTATAACCATTTTCTACCACCCCATCCAGGCTTTCCTCCTTGGTTTTGCCCTTCTCAGGCTAATGCACTTGCAAAATCACAGCCCAGAGAGGGAAGCCACATGAGCAGAAGCCTTTCAAGATTACCCCAAGGCTGATGGGCGAGTGTTTTCCCCCTGCTTTCACAGCTGGAGGAACAGGCAAGGATAGCTCAGCAAAGATACCCAGCAGCACTGGAAAAACTGAGATCTCAGTAAAACCACAGGCATTTGCAAAGCATCTCTTATTAAGACAGATTGCTCTCACACACGCTGCCCCACAGACAGCCAAGACAACGAGGTGCTTCAGAAATAGAGTACTTTTCTCCTCTCCTCCCCAGCCCTCTTGAGTGACTGCCGTTCGTCCCAGCAGAGCTCCACTACACCAGGGCCGAGGTTACTGTTGCACTCTGCTTTGATTCAGTGCCACCTCCCCTCTCACATGCTGTTTTCATTAGAGCCCAGCTCTTCTGGCAAGGGCGTTGTGCCCAGTCACGAGAAGCTGTTCACTGGTGGCTTGTTTTATCCAGTTGTTGGAGGCTTGAAACAATGAGCATGCAAATATTTCATTCCTTCCTCTTTCTTTTCTTTCTTTTTCTTTCTTTCTTCCTTCCTTTCTTCCTTTCTTTCTTTCTTCCTTTCTTTCTTCCTTTCTTTCTTTCTTTCTCTCTTTCTTTCTCTCTTTCTTTCTTCCTTCCTTTCTTTCTTTCTTTTTCTCTTTCTTTCTTTCTCTTTCTTTCTTTTTCTCTTTCTTTCTTTCTCTTTCTTTCTCTCTCTCTGTTCCTCCCTCCCTCTCTCCCTTCCTTCCCTCCCTCCTTGAAGGATGAAGTAAAGGCGATCAGAATGCTCTTGTGTCCTGATGTGAACACCCACCCACACACACCCCCGCCCCCGAAAGCACACACACATGCACACATCTCACACTTGCCCTCTCAGAGGACTCACCTGGAGGTCTAACACCATCACAAACTGCACATGTACATTGCTCTAACTCAGGCAGGAAAGCTCAGAGCAGGACCTCTATCACCACCACCAGAAAGACACCACATGCTAAAGCCACACAGCTGTCATGTTGTCACCAAGACAGAGACACATCCCTCTGTGCCTTCAACCTGGAAGGCAGAGACATAGAGAGGAGAAAGCCTGGAGTTCAAATGGATTATCCTCATTTTGGGGCCAAATACTCTCTTCCCTGCCATCGACTGGGAATTTTCTGCTAGCACCATTTGCCACAGGGATGTGTTGAGGCTCTGAGCCCCAGATGATGTCTAGGAAAGGCTTGGTTTTGACTGGAGATGAATTGTATGCCTGTTGCTGCCTATCGCTCCCTGAGTCCCATGTAGGAACAAGGGGTGCAAGGAAATGTGGGGTGGTGGTCAAGAGGTAGCACGGTATGAGTCACCCTGAGACCATCAAGGCATGAGGAGGCAGAGGGTGGTTCCACTTGAGATATCCCACCACAAGGACACATGGGTAGAGCCAGCTGGAGGCCTTCAGTGGTGTAGTTTGAAGCAGACACAAGGCAGAGCATCCATGAGGTGGGAAATGAAGAACTACAGCGCATATTAGAAGAACCCTCTTGCCCTGGGCTGGGGCAGAGAGGTTGTGAACAAAGTGCTTCACAAGCCTTCTCTAACTTACGTTGCTTTCTTTAGCCTGGATGTTATAGGCTGGTACAGTCTGAACTCTTATTTGTCACTACTTCATGCTCACGTAAAACTGCTGGTGTAAGAGCATCCAAGGGAGGATGGCGACACGGTGAGCATCAACAAACCAGGCAGAAGAGACCTGGCTAATGCTGCTTTTACTGACCTGAGCTTTTGAATTAGGATGCCTTTTGAATTTGGAGGCACATCCCTGTAGATGGAGCCAGAACCTCACAAGGAAAAAAGACAGCTCAGTCCTACGCATCACCCTTCTCTGAGAGACAGACTGGACCTTCTATTCATCGCTCTGCTCTGAAAAGGGACTAGCCCAGTCCCTCTCCTCCCTGTCCTCAAACACCTTCACGATTTTAACTCCACTCCCTCTCCAGGTAAACCATCCCAGACTGTCACATGGTCCCTCTTTACTCAATATTTAACCTAATTCCCTTTTTCTTGCCTTTTCCTGTCCTCCACAGCCATGGAAAGTGGGTAACTCCCGCACCACAGGCTGCCTGTTGATGCCCCTCTCCGAGCAGTAACATCTCCCAGGGATGATAATGAATCCCCATTTCTGGGATGGCTTTTCTCATCACCAGCCCTGTAATAGATATCCCAGGTCCTGCTGGGTTGGATGGAGGCACTCACACATTGTGTCTTCTACAACTGCCTTGGTCCCCTCCCAGGGAGGGTCTGGCCCAGGAGAGCTCCAAGTGGGCTGCTGGGGCAAGGGAAGCTGGCTGTCCCTTGTCTTTACTCTGCGGCTCCTGGTTTGATGCTGCTCAGCCTCAGTCTGTGTGTCAATAGGAGTCCCAGAAGGTTGAGCCTTGCCCCTCCACTAATGGGTCAGGCTGTCACCATTGCACACAGTGGCTGAGAAGCTCAGGGATGCAGTAACTCAGCAGCAGCATCCTGGAGATTGGGATTTGAGGGCTTTGCAGCCTGTGGGGAGGCACTGTCAGTCCCATATGTGCCACCCTCTGAGCAAGCTCATGTGTGCCCACGTTCATCTGTGTGTGGTGTGCTGCACCAGGGTGTGTGTGTGCACGGCAGGCAGCACTCTGCTCAGCACACCGACCTCCGCGAAGAGGAGCACCAATCAAGCCTTCAAGCACGCTCGTGAGTGACTTCAGAACCCAGAGGCTGCTTTTTACTTCAGGTCCCAGTCCAACCTGCCCACAACGGTGCAGGGCCTGAGCTGGTCTGGGCGATGGGATACGGGTGCTTGGCAGGCTCAGTGCGGCATCAGTCAGGCCCAGCTCCATGTAGACAAGTCCCTCCCTTGTGCGGCAACAGGGCAAAGGCAGGTTCAGACCAGCAGGGAGGGCATAGCTAGCAAGGTCTGGCATCAGTGTTTGCACCAAGACAGGGAACAGGGACATTGTTTGCCGAATATGGTGCAGACGTGAACATAGGTCACCCCAGCCCCAGGGTGGCTTTTGCCCACATCAGGTCTGCTCCACCCTTCCCACCCTGGGGAGGCTGGTTGGGTCCTGGCCTTTTCCTAGACGTGATGCTCAGAAAAGCCAGGTTGTTTCATCCTTTCTGTCCCCTGAGGACACTTCTGAGGGGGCCCCAGCATCACTGTGAGAAGCCTGGGAAAGACAAAAAGCGAAGGAAGATGAAACTACCCCATTTCCACCTACCACTGTAACCCTAGTTTGGATCCAAATCTGAGGGCTGCTTCTTGAATAGTCAACAGAAAATGACCAGGAGGGATGAGACAGACCCACCTCCAGGGTTTCTGTCCAGGAACACCTCTCTTTGCTGTGGCTCCCTCCTGGATCCAGGGCATGGCTTTCCAGTTAGCTTTCATCTGCCAACAACCCCGCAAAGCCCAATATGCCTATAGGTACCAGGTCCTGGGCTTTAAAATCTGTTAAATAAAGGCTGCTTAGAGTTCAACCACATTCACAAGGGAGT
Source organism: Todus mexicanus (assembly GCA_013389965.1). NCBI lineage: Eukaryota > Metazoa > Chordata > Aves > Coraciiformes > Todidae > Todus > Todus mexicanus. The sequence continues at coordinate 16,781 of WEIS01059210.1, forward strand.
CAGCCAGCAATGCCCTCAGTGAAGGCACAGTGCCCTCACCCCAACCCAAGGTTTCCTGACTGTCCAACAGCATGCCCACTCTTTCCTCCTGGAGCAGGAGGCAGAGAAACTTTGCTATCATTCACAGTCCCACAAAAAACACTCCCCAAGTGGCCCAGAGTCTCCAGAGCAGGGGCTGAAATTAGAAAAAAAGCACTGATTTAGGAACCCTAAGGTGGAGAGTCGATTAAATACAGGGAGATGCGATGGGGGCAACGTTTCCTGGCATGTAGCTGGTGGGACTTGCCTTTCCCGATGGTCACGCCAGAGCCACCAGCCTGGCCTGGAGAGCACGGAAAGCTGCTAAGAGGGAGACTCTGAAAAAACAGTGCTTGTGAGAGCCAGCAACGGGAAGCGAGTGGCAGATAAGAACACGTCGAGGAAAAACACAAACCAGAAGCTCCGGAGGAATTTTGGAAAGGAAATGGGGAATTAACTGCAGAAAAGGGGGTGGGGAAATGCACAGCAGTTTATGGCTTGCAACAAACAGTCTGCCCGTGCCTCCTTGCCAGGCACTGGCCGCCTCTCCTTCCTGACCCAGGGCACACCCAGCAGCAGCCTTACCAGCCAGGTAGGAGCACTGGGATCAGCCAGGTGGCTTCTGCCAGTTCCTGCACAGTTGATTCCAGCGGGAATCAGGGAAGAAACAAAACTGGGAGAAGCTGGCAAGAAAACACCAACCCTGCTGTGTCAGATAGGGAGAGGAGACTGCACATCTTGTCCTGCCGGCAGGTAGATGGGGGACAGCCGAGGCCAAGGCTGGCAGATACCAGGTACCTCCCAAGGTCCTGAAGTGCAGCGTGGCTCAGAGGGCACATCACTTGTGTGCTCATCCACAGGCCCACAGTTATTTCTGGGAGGCCAGAAACCATTCCATCTCCTCCCCATTCTTTTTTTACCCCTTGTGCCTCTGCCTCCCAGCAGAAGCCCCACAGCATGGGGTCCCCGCACAAGCAGCCCCCTCAACCCGCCCCTCACCCTGCAGCTATTTTAGAGAAAGGCAGGAGGTATTTTTAGTGTTGCCGACTCCCAGGAGAAGCTCTGAACCTCTGAGCCGCAGCAGTGCTGGCGCCAGAGAAACTGCCGCTGCTCTGGCTGATATTTCTTGTATAATTAAACTCAATCCATCCCGGGGGCTGGGTCTTGGCCACCAACTCGGCGAGGAGGGGAAGGAGCGGAGCCAGAGAGCTGGAAAAGCCAGGCCTGAGACTTTGGGGGAAGTTTTGCCAGACACAGGGAAGTTGGATGGCTCCAAAAGGGGCAGGGACTGGGATTTAATGGGAGTAGAGCCCGAACCACCACCTCGGCAAAGGCAAAAGACCCCATACCAGCATCATCCCGTCCTGCTCCCTGCAGGAGATGGACTCAAAGGGGATGTCCAGGGCTGGACAGACAGCACCTAAAGGGAGCCTGGGAGAAAGCAGCGGGATTTGAAGAGCACCCAGTTCCTGCAGGGCAAGCCAGAGAGATGCCTTCTGGTAAACAAAAGCCCAAGCTGGAGCTGGAGCCATGTAGGAAGTTTGGGGGCTGTCTGGTTAGCGAGCATCTGGTGAACACAAGCTGCGGCTGGAGGCTGACAAGCAGCAGCACAACCCCTCCTTCTTCCCACGCCCACTGCCCCGTGTCTGTCCGGGGGCCCCAGTCTGCCATCGAGGAATGGGGGGAACGACAGCCCAGAGAAAACACAGCACCCACCGGGATTTAGGGTTTGTTGTTTTTTTTTTCCCTGTGCAAAAAGAACAGAGCATTTATTCCTGCGCTCCCTTAAATTTCAAGATACATTTCCAGCGATCCAGACACGAAGCTGGCATTCCAAGCAACAGTATATTTTATATAACTGATTTTTTTTTTTTTTTTT
>WEIS01059210.1:18716-62101 GCA_013389965.1 Todus mexicanus
TTTTTTTAATGTTTTTACCACTTTATAAAGCCATACAATGAACTGCAAAGAATCTGACATCTGTACAATGGGAAGACAACAGCGGAGTCACATTCACACACGGACATGGTGCGACCGAAATCATCCTTAACACGCCAGACAACATTATGGGCACAAAGATACAAAATATAACGTGGTTTGGGGGTTTTTTTCCATCTATATAAATACACAGAAAATGGGCGAGTCTAAAAGTTCGAAACTGTTCATTAACACTGATTAGCAAATAAATCTGTAACGTTCCCAAAGCAACGAAGACAACAACAACAACAGAAAAAAAATTCCCCACGCATAACACGGCAGCACAGGATCTGCCAACAGAAATGTCGGGTTGCTTCCTTTTTTTTCTTCTTTTTTTTTTCCCCCTTTAGAAGGAAAAAAAATTAAAAAAAAAAAAAAAAAAGAGTAACCCCAAACCAACCTCGCAATTTGCAAAACAAACGAACGAAATGAAACAAGCCCCTGCGGGCTCCTTTGCTGTCTGATCCTCCTGCCTGCTCCAACGGGAAGGGTTGCCTTTTGTTGATGCTGCTGTCTGGGGTTTTTGGGGCAACTGGTTTCTTTACCCGCCCGACCTGCTGGGTGGGGATTTACTTTGCGCTTCGGTTCAAGTGGTTGAACTCGCTGGAAAAATCAATGCCCTGAGGCTGGGTTGGGTTTTTTTCTCCCTACCTGGTTTGTTTTCCATGTGTGGTTTGATCGGGGAGCAGGCAGCGTATGTTGTATCCACAGCAACCCCAAACTTTGCTCAATTTATCTGCTTAAACCCATGAGCCCACCCATCTCCACTAGAGATGAGGAGCTGACAAAGACCATAAGATAAGTGCATCTCAAGAGCAGATGATGACACGGATCATGCCCCAAAATAGCTCCCAGGGTGGGGGCAGAGCCAGAGGCAGCCCTGTTGAAGGGGAATCCCACATTTTGAGCATTGCAGGTGCTATCATTAGGGCCAGGTGGCGAATGACCCCCCCCTCAGGGACCACTTCCCAACAGAGAGCAACATCGACAGCAAAGGAAGGACGGGTGAGAAGGGGCTTCTCCAAAAAAAAAAAAACAACCAACAAACCAACACAAAAAGGGCACGTACAATAAATTTACACACGCAAAAAAATAATAAAAATAATTATATATATGTGGGGAAAAGTGCGTTTTTAAAGATATCTTTGGCAAGAATATATGCAGTTCTTTGTGCGGGAAGGAGAGATGTGTTTGTGTGTGTGTGTGTGAGCGAGAGAGAGATACCATCCGGCTGCTGACAACTGCTGTGTGATTACAATGAAACATATGCTGGGCTTAACTCGCGCAAGCTTGAATCTCGAATACCATGACTGCATTTAAAAACCAAAGAAAAAAGAACACAAAAAAAAACAAAGAGTCTTTTCCATCCCTTTCATAAGGAAAAAATATCAACACTAGGTCCCCGCCAGCCGCGGGACCTGGGCGATCCTTAATGCTGGCCGAGTGTGTCTGCTGGGGACAGAAAGGGTCGTTACACCTAAAAATGTAACTTTAAAAAAGAGAAAAAAGGAGGTGGGGGGGAAAAGTGCCTTTAACGGGAGCTGACAAACACCTGGCTACATCATTGGAAGGTGATTATCTGTGTGTTAAAAAAATAATATAACCATCAGATTAGTGTTCGGGGTTTGGATACGGTCTAACTCTTCAGCTAGTGGGTTAGTGGGGAAGCTGTGAGAGGCTCAGGGCCCGAAGCAGGCGTGATGCTATCGGCAGGTATCTGCTAGAGTCGGCTCCTGTGCCACATCTCTGGGGTGCTTAGATCTGCTTCGTTTGTATGGGGAGAAAAAGAGGAACGGGAGTTTCAAGCACCGGTTTCCGAGGCAGCAGATTAAAATAAAATTACATTATTACCATCTCTTCTCTTAGCAGTGAGAAAACCAAGTTTGAAAAATAGAGGCTTTCAAAAAATATATCTTTATATATCTATAAACACAGTGTTTTCTCTAACCGGTGAATGGCAGGGTGAGGAGATTACGGGTGAGATCGTCTCTCGTCTCGCTTGAATTTCGCAGAAGGAGGGAATCGCTTTCTGGAAACGTCAAAAATGAAAAGGCCTCCGCCTTCGTGCGGCCAGGGAGCCAGGGAGGGGGAAAGCTCCCCCAAAGCCCCCCATCCTGCCACCATCTCGCAACCAACTCCTTCGCTACGCATCCTTAACGCGCTCGCTCCAGTACATCTGTATGTCCAGCCGTGCCAGCCCCCTCCGGGCACCCACGCCGCTTGCTCCCCCACTCTCACACACACGCACACACACGCACATGCACGCCGGTCACACGCACGCCAGCCCGACGCAGGGGGACGCCCCGCGCCTCTTCCCCCATCCGTATTGTCCCTTGTTCTGGATTTTCCTTTTAACGTGCAGATGTTTCCCCAGGGCAGGGGAAGGTGGGGGGGGTGGGCAGATACAATGGGAGAGAGATACGATGCGCGGAAAGCAGTATGGCAAAAATAAATATTTTTGGAGTGTAAATTTCACCTTTTTTTTTTCCTCCTTAGAATTTTGTTAGCTTACAGTATTTCATCAATATAGCTTGTATATATATCATAGCTGTCAAGGCAAGGGCAGTTCGAGGGAGACAAGCTCTCCAGGGGTGGGGGTGCAGTGCTATGTTTCTAATTTTTGCCCCCAATACACTATCTGGGCCACTTTGCACTGAAAACTTCTGCCAAAAAGCTCTCGAGGTGGGGAGAGGGGTGTGGATATTTGCAGCAGAGGACTCAGCAACGACCCTGCGGCTCCAGCTGGACCATTCCCCCTGCCCCAAACATGCACATGTGACTGCAGCATCCTCTGCCCCCTCCCCAGCACCACAGGGCTGGGACCTCCGCCTGCTGCCCCTAAAACATCTCCCCCTGCAGTGGCACAGGGACCCTTCGCCCCTCTCACCCCCTGGCTGGCCCTCCTCACCTCCCAAAGTAAAAGGTAAAGCCAATGGCACCAAAGCCACCACAAAACTCGGTGCTTCTGGGGGGCACAAGCCTGCAGCCAGCCAGTTTTGGGGGTACGTGCGTGCCAAGCAGGGTGGCTCTCAGAGGACTTGTTACCTCCCCACTGAGCCGAAGTTGCCCAGCGACTGCAGGTCCTTTCCTTTTCTGTTTTCTTTTTAAAATTTTCTTCCTTTTTTTTTTTTTTTTTAACGTGGCCTCCAAAATAAAAGGAGAAATAAAAGCGCCTGAGTTACTCGTAGTCATTCGCCTTTCGTGCAACTTGAACGTCCATGCAATTTAAAAACCGCTTGCGCGTCTCTGAAGACTGAGAATCGGGGTAGCCACGGGTCCGCTGCTTCACACAGGGAACCCACCTGCGCCAGCAGCCACTATTATTATAACTATCATTATTATTATTATTATTACAATGTTTTTCTTTCCTTTCTGCTTTGTTTCGGGGTTTGTGTGTTAAGAGAACGTGTGACGGGCCACAGGAGAAAACTGCCAAAGAGGACCTAGTGACAGGAGGGAAAACGGGAAGACGGGAGAGGAGGCGACTTCCTACATCCTCCGAGGAGGTTCCCAGGGAGCATCTGCCTTCCCCAGGCACAGGACAGCAGGGACCCCTCCACACCTCCTTGCAGGATGGGGGGCACAAGCAGCCCTGGGGAGGTGGGGAAATGCCATGGCCCCCCTTCTCCAGGTGGACTCACAGCCGCTCACCTGTGACCGGCGCTGGGCTGTGGGACAGCAACAGAGGTCAGCCCGCGACCGAGCTCCCTGGGGACGGGAGGGTTCAGGACCAAGCCCCCCACACCCTCAGCAAGTAGCCAGGCAGTCAGCAGGTTCCAGGGGAAGCGTGAGGGCTGGTGAGGACCCTCCACGGCAGACAAGCAAGAGAAGGTTTCTGAAGGCATCTCCTCCAGTGTCCCACAGACTCAGTCTACGTTGTTATCTCCTATGGGTCATGTCAAACACACAGCAGACGTTCACTGGTGGAGCTGCTGGGATGGAGCTTCTTCCATGGGTTTTGCCATTTGTTTCTTTTCCTGATGGAAAACACCAGTCATGGTCCCTTATTCAGTCCTGAGTGGATGTCACCGCTCAGAACTGTGATGCTGAAAGCTGGGAACACACCTCTCACTGCTGCCTTCGCTTTGGTCACCTTCCCTGCAATGGGACATGCATACTGTCTGGCGTGACTTTGTGGCTCTCTTATGTAGGTGCGTGGTTTTGGTTCCTCTATGCGTGTTTGGTTTGCGTTGAGTTTTTAGGGGTTTCGTTGGGGTTTTTTTTTGTTGTTTGCTGTTTTCCTCCAAAATTCCAACCCTTTTCCCCCCCAAATTCACTTCCCTCTCCCACAATGCACTTCCTCACACTCCTTCTCGGATCAGCTCCAAGTCCTTCTCCAAAATTCAAGAATCACCCGCAAGCACCAGCTCATCTTTTCTGGCCGGAGCCAAGCATGACCCTGGAGACAAAGTTGACAATGGCTGCAGCCGGCTGGTCCGGGTCCAGCTCGGCAAAGAGGTGGCAGATGTTGTCTGTCGTGCTCCCTTGCTTCCTGGCCACAAAGCCGAAGAGCCTGGGTGGGGAGAAGACAAGAGGCTCAGCGAGGTTTGCCAGCATTGCTCACCCAAAGAACACCAACATCCACTTCCAGCATGGTCTTGTCCACCTTCTCCTCTTTAACATCCACCTTGCACAACGCACAGAGACATCTCAAACTAGCCTGCACGAAAACCCCTCCACTCTTCCCTCTCCTGCAGTTTCTTTGAAGGCCCGCACTGCATTTCCATCATCTCTTGGCCAAACCCCACCTCGCTCTGACCATCCCTGCCACCCTTCCCTAGACTGTCCCCAAGAATGGACCTTCCAAATGATCACTGCGTTGCCTTGTTTTGGATAATGACTCCTGAAACCACAGGGGTGTGATGCACTCGCCATTGGGGTAGACCCTGTATGAGAGGAAGGCCATGTGGGGACACGGGGAGCTGAGTGAGACCATGCAGTTATTTCTGTCTGTCTCTCCCCTGATGAATAAAATGTCCCTTTATTATTTTTTTTAATTAGAACGTGCAAACTCAAGATATAAATACAGAGGAACAGAATGTGAGACAGGCCCAGGCTGTGGCATTTCTAATTGGGGAGGGGAAATATCCCAGCAGCTGGACATCCTAATAAAAACCCCTTCGCTAACACAATGGCTAAAATTAGTGGGAATTGGCCCCTGGAAATGGGCTCAGCCAGGGGCTCTGCGCTCCCATGGGTCGTGACAGGAGGAAAGAGAAGAGCCAGACAGTGTCTCAGGCACCATGAGCATAACCCCCAGCTCTGCTCTCACTGACTCTGCTGGGAGAGTTTCCAGTAAGGCCAGTTCAGCAAGGGCAATGTCTGCTCTGACCAGGAATTTGGAGCTGAAAGATGCTTTCTGAGTCCCCAGGACCACAGTTTCATGCTGCAGCAAGAAGCTGAGTCCATCTCACGCATGGCCAAGCGGCTGCCCTGCATGAGGAACCCCCCAGCCAAAGCTCAAACACAAGCGGGAGCCACCCCAACGGCGGCCGAGAGGAATCAGATGAGAAGGACAGAAAGTACTTACTTGGCTGGGCCACTGCCATCAGTTTTAGTCCACCTGCAAGAAGAAGAGAAGGTATGAGGGATGGTGCCTCCTGCACCACCCAGAGGGACAGAGATGTGATGGGGGCCACCACACCACTGCTGGAGGGCCAGCCTAGCTTTGCACAGGCTTGGCTCTATGGCAAAAAAAACCCTGAAGCCCCTTTCCCCCAGCATGAAGACGCTTGGAGACACCAAGAAGTCACCAGGAGAAGTTGGCATTGCCCCACAGTATCCACAAGAACTTTCCATTCCTGCCCTCCACAAGAGCAAGAGGGACAGAAGGAGAAAAGACCCTGCTCCAAGCAGCCCAGGATCCCGGGGTAGGGAAAGGGGATGTGCTCCCGAGCTTACGGCACTCACTTTCGCTCCTGAGCGTCCAAGTCGCAGAAGGTGACAGTGTTGAGGGGGTAGTGTCGTCGGAAGAACAATCTGAAACACAAAGCAAGGAATGTCAGGGCTAGGAAGTCCCAACCTCTGCCTCACCAGCACAGGGCACACTCCCATAGGTGTCCCTTAGAATGCTCCAGGAGCCAAGGACAAAGTCCAGCCCCGACAATGACTAGCGTCATGTCACTCCAGGGACATCCTTCATTAATCGGCTTTGGGGACCCAGGGACACGGCCATGGGAGCTCTTACTTCCTCTGGTTGTCGGTTAAAGTGATGCCTTGTGCAGAGACTTTGAAGTGGACAATGGTAGCGGTGGGTGCGGGGTCAGCCACCAGAGTCTCGGTGACAGCCTTGGCAATGGCTTGTGGGCCTGTCAGTGACTCCATCTCCACTGAATTGATGAAGAGGACGTTGCAGGCTGGAAAGGAAGACAGCAGGCATGGGGTCAACCACTGCTCCAAACCACACTCACCCTCTGACAGCCTCTCTCTACTCACCTGCACCCTGTTTGAGGAGGTCTGTGGCTGAGTTGGTGGCCGATGCAGCGTCTTTCTTTTCCTCCATGGGATCTAGAAGACATGGGATGGTTACTGCTGCTCCCTGCTTGGAAACCTACCCCATCCCCTCAGGCTGTGGGGCGAGGATGCAAACTTTTCTGGTCCCAGTTCTTACCTCGGTCAGGAATGACCAGCTTGCAGGGGAGGGCCAAGGGCATGATGGAATGCTGGTACACCAGAGCCGACAGACAGCCTGGGGAGAGAGAGGAGATGATCATCACAGGGCTGGGAACATGGGTTTCCCTGGTGTTAGGCTGCTGTCGCTCTGGGTGGACGGGAGAAGGCTTTTTGGTGGGTTTCTTCACTGTGGTCTTAATGTCACATGTCAGTTCCTCTCACTGAAAACCACCATGCCCACAGAGGGCTCAGGAGGGGGCAGAGATGCCAGGGGCACCTTGACAACACCGAACGGGGCAGAGGTCCTCGTGCAGCGCCTCGGCACACATTAACCACGGGATAAATGGAACACAGGGAGCCCCTGCCCTCCACCCTGCCCAGCAGCATCATTTGTCCTACAAGTGTGTGGAGAAAGGTACGTGCCTGTGCATACAGGCACACGGTGTGCACTCACGAGTGTGCGTGACCCCAGAGGCTCCAGATACCCACAGGACTCGGTTACCCAGGGACAAGAGGCAGTAACAGAGGCAGGGGCTCTCCCACACATTCAACAGCTCCCCTTGGATAGTCCAGCAAAGGCAAGGTTCTCCCAACACAACCCCACATATGGGAAGCACGCTGGGGACACTTACCAAAGTATGGCTCGTTGGGACATCCTTTTAGCTTCACACCCCGGGGGCTGGTCTCGATGAGGAAGTGCCTCACCAGCTCATTGGTGATGTCTCCTGGGAAGAGATGGAATGTTCTCAGACCAGATCCACCCTCTTCCTACTACTAGTCTTCAGTCTCACATGGCAACCAGTGCTCCAGCTCAAGGGAGGGGTCCCTTATACTCTGCACACTCTGCTCAGATCCAGTCCTTTGCACAGGGTCGACCCGAAACGAGGCTCCCCCATGGTTTTGGTGGGCTGAGGAGGCTGTGCCCATTTCACCATGCCAAAGCCCAAGATGCAGGTGGCCCTGAGCCCTCCACAGCTCAGGGAAGAGGGTGTTCAGTGCTTCCCTGTGCCCTGGAAGAGAAGGGCTGGGAGGAAGGGATCCTGCCACATCAGCACATACCCAAGGGCACGACTGGCTCAGCAGACCCAGCTGCCCGCTCACCCTGGACAATTCATGTTGTGGGATGGAGAAGGGCACACAATACCTTTCTTGTTCTGCTGCATAACCGTGGGAGGCGGAGAAGCTACTTTCATGGCGAGGCCGTAGGCTCCCCGGAAGGAGTGGCTGTCTCGGATGATGAAAGCCCCTGGCTCCCTGTCCTTCAGCAGTGCAATGGCTGCGGGAGAGAGCAGACCTCAGAGCTGGCATGGAGAAAGTTGAAGCACCCTCCAAAACCAGCAGGTGTGGGTCGGAACGAGGTGCCCTGGTCCCACAACCTTGCAACCAGGCACCGCACCCCCCTGCACATCTGGATGGGGGTCTTGAGTGAGTCTATGGCCAGCCTGAGGTTTATCTCCCCCTCTCCTCTGCATCCCTTGAGTGGGCATCTCAGAGCATCCACTCCCACCCAGCCCAGCTCTGAGCAACCAAACATTGGAAAGCAGGCAAGGACCAGGGACCCAATGCTGGGAACTTGCCCCTGAAGGCTCCTTGCTCCCTCCTTGTTCATCCCTCTTATCTTAGCCATGTCTTCAAGACCTCTCCGAGCTCTCTCAATCCAAAGTCTGGGTGCTTACACCCCAAACTGCAAAGACCCACTGCATGCTGTGGTGATCAGTGCTACTGCACCAAGGGGAAGGTTTGGGGAGCCCACACCATGCAAGCCTGCAGCTGAGCTGGGCTTCAATGCTGCTCTGCAACGTTCTGAGCATCCACAGTGCACCTTCACTCCTAAAACAGCCTTAAGGGAAATCTTTGCCAATCACTGTGACCCCAGATACACCCTAACTCGACCATATCCTTCACCCTGTGCCGTCTACCCACCCTGCTCCCTGGAGATCTCCGGTTTGTACCAGTACTTGGAAGTGTCCTGCACAAACTTGACATTGGCACGAGTCTCAGGGCTGACGTCTGCAAGGAAGGGAAGAGAAGACCAAAAAGAAAAAGTTAAAAGATGCTCCAAAACTCCATGAGTTTTTAGCAAGTCTGGCTAAAGCATTAATACCTCCACCTCCTTCCACCCCCAGTACATTGCTTTGACCTCAACCCAATTCTCGAGGCCCAGGCAGGCTGATCATCACCTGTAGCTTACATGGCTGCTGAGCATTTAAAGCTAAATGCAAGTGTAAGGGCCTTTGAAGGGCTGTGCATCAGATAACCCCCCTCTGCCACAGAGTCAGAGACAAAATGGGATTTCACCATTTAAAACGGAGCTGGCCAGGTAAAAGGAAAGCTGTCAGAAGGAAGAGATACGTCCAGAGGGTGGTGGGAAGATCTTCTGACTTCAAAGGACCTTCACTGCTCTCTAATGTTCAAGATCTGGCTCATCCATCCCCAAAATAAATTCCTTCCATTATCTTTGCTCCACTCACAGGAACCAGACAGGTCAATCTACCCTGGGGAAAGCAGTCCCAGCCCAACCTTGCCTCACTCAGTGCCCACCACTGGCACAGCCCTGATGGGAGCCAGCCCTCGGGCTGTGAAGCAAAGTGACAAGCACTTTGCTTGAGCAACGTTTCCAGCTACCTGCTTTCCAAAAACAACCCAACAAAACCCCAGAGGGCCAGATACCATCTCTGTTGCAGACATGTTATCAGTCCTCTGCAATCTGGTCACCTTCGGAGGGACAGGGGGCTCGCTCCCCTCCCCAGACCACTCGCTAATTGTTACAGGTTTTAATCGCTCACGAGTCCCTGCTGGGAAAGGTCCCTAGCCACAGCAAGTCACGGGGCCGAGGTGGGTGCCAGCGTGCCCACAAAGGGTTGCCCACTCAGTACTGAAACTGGCCCAGCAGCCGGAGCCGCTGCTGCCCCGCGGCTTTATTCCCCTGGCCCTATCAGCCCAATCTTGGCGTCACCAAGATGTGCTGTAACGGGAGCCAGCGAAGACGTTCCAGGCACAGTGGCACCCAGGGCACGGCACGCCGTTTGAAACGAGGAGGCAGCGCCATGGCAGGGTCTTGACGGGGTAAAGCCTGCCAGGAACGGGGCCGGGAGGTCAGCACATCCCCACGGCAGAGAAAAGCCGTCTCCGGGCTCTTTGATCTCGCCACATACAGCTCCGGGCGCTGCTTACGCCAGCGATGCCGGGTCAGTGCTTTTCCTGTTTGGATTTGCCAGAAAGCGCAGGAAACGGCCCGAGCCTCGAGCCCCAGCGGTGCCGACGGGCAGGAGGGGTAAATCAGGACACAGCTGCAACTCCTTCCCCCACAGCTGGCGAGGAAGAGGAGGGGAGAGCCCTAGGAAGGACGGGGAGCGCGCAGAGACCCCCAAGGGCATCCTTTACCTGGCATGGAGAACTTGGAGAAGTCCGGCAGGGTGTGGGAGAAGGTGACGGCGCTCCCACCGCTGGGGCTGGACATGCCGCTGGAGAGGGGCGAGGACACCTTGCCATTGACGGTGGCGTAGTTGGGGAGGCTGTTGGAGCGGTCCCCGGCAGACATCCGCCGCTTCTCGGGCAGCGCGGGCTGCGGCGTGGGGCTGCCCTGGCGGTAGGCAGCCGAGTCCGGGGAGGAGGAGTGCGGCGTGCTCGTGCCAGGGTAGTACGCCGGAGAGACGGGGAAGGATGGCGTGGAGGGAGGCTGGTAGCCGGAGGAGCTGCTCTGCCGAGACAGCGTTGGGTGCCTCTCCTCTGGGCTGGCGTAGCCATACAGGGGGCTGCCAGGGGGCACAGCCGCTGTGGCTTGATGCCTGGCCAGGCTGGGGCTCCCCGGTGGGGCCACCAGGTTGCTGTGGGGCGCCACAGCGTGTCTGCCCAGCCCAGGGCTGCTGGGAGCGGCACTCACGCTGGGGTTGACAGCTCTTCGTCCAAAGCCAGGGCTGGGCGGAGTAGGTGTGTTGGTAGCCACTGTCCGGTGCAGGGTGCGGGGGCTCCCCGGGAGGACGTGGACACCCACCACATTGACCTGCGGCTGAGGCCGAGCTTGGGTGTCCAGCTGGAGGCCGCCTCGGCCATCGGGGTAGTCAGGGCTGCTGTACACCAAGCCCGGGACCCCACCCTGGACCGTTGCAAAGGAGGATGGAGACGAGTTTTGGTAGTTGCTATGAGCAGACGGCATCTGTGAGCTGACAGGAGACCGATAAAGAGGCTCGGCCAAGGAGTGGGGAGGCGTAACCGTGCCATGGGGGCTGCCCTCTGATGGGTAGCTTCGGAGAGAGGCCCTGAGGAGAGATAAGGAGGATTCAGCTCCACCTCTGGTTCCTGCTGCTGGCTGGCACTCTCCTGCAAGTGGTGCACAGGGAAACTGAGGCACAGTGCCAGCGAGCTGCTCGGTTACTCAGAGGCAACAGTGGGATGGGTTCTGTCAGATGTATGATAGCAACTAGAGGCAGCTTTAGCTCCACCATGCATTCCCTCTCAAAATATGACTTTCTGGGAGATAGAGCCTTTACCAGCTTCTCTCCCAGCAAAAGACCCAATTCCTTCCTTCCTGCCAGCCTTGGCAGGCTGGGCTGGTGCAGGACATCTCACGGGCAGGGTGGAGAGGGGACAGAGACAACGGCTCCATTCCACCACAGGGGACCAATTCTCAGCCTAATCCAGGGCAAGGGGTTAGCAGAGACCCCACCCCTTCTCCCATCCCAGAGGCTGGGTTCCCAGCAAGACGCTGCTGAGGCCTTGTGACCACCAGGTGACCACCAGTGACCCAGCTTTGCGTCCACAGGGCAGAGAGCCACATGGTTGGCTGGGACCCCCGAATCCTACATGGGGAGATAAGGCTCCCTGCAAAGGCAATGTCAATGCAGGAGCAAGCCTGGGCACCAGGCAGGGTACGGCCCCAACCCCACCTGCCCCCAGGACCTTACCCGTCCACGCTGTGAATGGGGCTGCTGGTGGAGACAGGGCTGGGGGTGGTGAAGGAGTTGGCAAAGGTGTCATTCCTGGCAGGCACCTCTGGGGCCCCGGGCTGGGCGGTGGGCAGGGTCCCAGGCACGGTCCCGGGCAGGGTCCCGGGCAGGGTCCCTCCCCTGCCTGTCGTGGCCGTGCGGGCCACTGACTCGACATAGCTCCTGGGCTCTGCAGCAAAAGAGAAGGGGAAATGGATGAGCTCACAACTTGCACGGGAAGAGGGCCACACCCTTCCCAGTATCCCCATTTCAGATACTGAAGGTGCTTGAGCTGAGCTCCTCCGGCTGCACAATTTTCTCCAACCCTCTTCCCCCAGGAGTTGTGCAAAAACACTTCTGGTTCATCTGGGCCTTTTAGTTGCCCCAGAGGATGCTGAAGACCCCAGCCAGGGCACAGGGAGAGGGGTCGTGCTCCCCGCTTTCCCCAGGGGGACCAGAGCACGCAGGACCATGGTCCCTTCTAACGCCACAGGCCTTCTGCCCTGCTCTGAGTCAGTGTGCCTCCCCACCCGGGATGCCACACAGCACACGTCGTGTTCCCTGCTCATCCCCAGCCCCTAAAAATAGAGTCAGTGACTCTGCCCAGCCTGCACTGACTCATGTGGGACTGATGACGATGCCCTGCGGTCCCTGCCCTGCACAGCCCACCTCTGCCAGTCCTCTCCATGAGGAGACCAGAGAGCAGCTCCAGCTATTTCCACTGCAGCATCCAACACTCCCATTCCCAGCTCGCCTTTGAAACCGGAGCCCACAAGCACGACCAAGAAAAGCAATTTTCCTTTGGAGCTGCCGAACCGTCCCATGCCAGGAGCAGCGAGCTGTGCTGGCCGTCACCAGCCACAGCAGCCGTCAGACCCAGCCCTCCCTCCTCCCTTTCCCTTCTACCTCCTGCTCCATCCACGCTGGTCCTCATCCCTACGATAGCCTCCACAGCCCCATCCCAAAAGCCACACCAGAAGAGGGGCCTCCCGCAGCTGTGTCACACCTCAGCTGGCACGTGCCACCAGCTGCCTCCGTGCCGGGGCACAACACCCTGAGCAAGCCCCAGTGGCATCAAACACGGTGGGTTGGGCATCCCTGCAGGTCGCTGGCTCCAGCCTGGCTGTGCCCAAGGCGGCTCCGCAGTAATAATTAGCATGACAAACATTATTATTATTATTAGTCATAACAGCCAGGCTCCAGCTAAGCCTGCCGGCAAGCCAACCTGCTGGCAGCCAGCAGCGCCAATGCCAGCTCCACGTTCAGTGCCCAGCCAGGGGCTTGCAAGGAAACAGACTTGTCATGAGTGCCTCTCCTGCCCCCGCAGCATCTCTCTGCTCCATTCATCTGGAGACAGGGGAGCAGGAGTCCATCCCTTGTGCTGATCTCCCTGCCCAGCCCTGCTCAACCACTCCAGGAAAGATCTGAGCCAAAACCAGACCAAGCACCTCAACACAGGCTGAGTACCAGTATCTGAGACAGGACTTGTGGCTCTGAGTGACAGGGATGAGGCACTGCCAAGGAGGATGCCCACGGCAGCTGTGAGAAGCTCATGGCAGCTTAGGTAATTAAATTAATTTCACAGCTACTCACTTTTCCCCCTCAGCTCCCCACCCCAGACTAAAATTAGCCAGAGAGTACATATGAGTCAGTCTGCAAGAGGTTAAGACCAAACAGCTTCCAAAACGCCAGCCCCTCCTGGAAAGGTGGGGGCTGAAGCGAGGCAAGAGCTGGGGACTCGGGGAAGGGGGACAGCAAACATGTGCCACAGCAAGGTGTGTGACCAGTTGGTTCAGTATGGGGAGAAAGGGAGAAAGAAAAAAAGCCTGGGCAGTTTCAGGCAGGATTTGTTTTACTTTTGAAAAATCTGATCTTGCCTCCTAGTGTTTTCCTGGAAGAGGCTGCAGAGACTGGAAGACGGTGGGAGAACAGAGAGGCTGTGAGTCACAGGTGAGCGGTCACTCGGGAATCCTGAATCTGAGCACAGCTGTGCTCAGACATCAGGACAGACATCCCCACCGCTGTGACGGCACTGGAATGTTCTAAAGACTCCTCAGAAGCAGCAGCCAGGGCCCAAGCTCCCACACTGCCAGAGCATCCCCTGGTCTCAGCCACAGCCCAGCCACGAGGGCTGGGATCCACTGAGCAGAGCTCAGAGGCGCAGGGATCCTCATGAGATTCGAAAGGAGCTAAGCCAGACCTTTGCTAAGCCAAAACACCGCACCCTTCTCAGGACTGCAGATCCAACTCCCTCCGAAACCCATCACGTTATCCAAGAGGATGAAGCAGGGCAAGGGGCTGGTGGTGGCCACTCAGCCTGGCCAGCACTGGGGCACCAGATATCCTTCCTCTGGGTCAAGCATCATGCAAGCGGCTGGAGTGCCACAGGAACTGAGGGGAGGCACAGCTTGAGCTCCTGAGAGTTTGGTGGGAAGGAGAGGCAATGTTTGGGTCTTTGGATGTTTAAAACCAGACAGAAATGGTAAAGCTGGGGGGTATTTAGGAGACAAAACCCTGGTTTTACGCCAGCTTTTCATCCTTTAATGTACACAAGAGACTATAGCTGAAAAATCAGCTCTGGAAGCAGAACATTTTCTTTGAACACTTTCTCCAGGATTATACAAAATCTGAGTTTGGGTTATGTGCATTTTGAGGAATTCCTGGGGAGAAATGCTGCTGCCTGCCAGGGCCACAGGAAGCATCGCAAACTCTCGGAGAAGAGACATTCCCTCCCCAAAACTCACGTTGAACATGAGTTGAACTTTGGGCCCTGATCCCGAGGGCCCAAAGTTTCATTAAAGAAGAAAGAAAAAATACTCAACAACTATTAGATAGCAGGAGGCACTGGGAGGAATCGCAGCTGCTCCCTCCAGATGTGCCACCCCAGCGCCTGCAGTGCCTCCTCTGTCAGCACAGACTCTCCTAAGCTGACGTCCCATCTCAGCCCCATTCCCGGCATCCTCAGAGAGGCTCAGCCTAGGGACAGGAGAGGTGGGGGGATTCTGGGCAGCCTCCCAGCCAGCAGAGGATGCACACCGGCTGCCGGAGCTGAGCCGCTGCCCAGCCAACAGAGCCGGCAACACACTGGCAGCCTCTGTGCCTGCTGACCTTTTGTGCTGCACTTTGGTCTATTTTCTCTCCGAACGGCATCAGCAAAGCCAGAAGGGGAGGGCAGGAGTCCACAACCAGGGCTCCTGCTCCCAGCCCCCCACCAGGCTCATCCAAAGCTGGCCACAGCGTGCCAGCATCCCCAGCGTGCCGCCGGCGAGGATGCCACGCACCGACAAAGAGCTTTCAGCCTGCATGGACAATTGCCACCCAATGTGACAGACTTCCAGGTCCAATTTGGACCTCAGGGAATCTAACCACAACACAAGACACAATGTTCCCCTCCTCGAAAGGGAGCAGGACAGGCAAGACTAAGGCTCCTGCATCCCTGGGGGCCAGTGCAAGGGAAGGCTGCTGGCGCAGACAGCCTGAGCCTGCTTTGAGGAACAGTTCTGACTGTGAGGATTGGCAGGGAAGAGAGAGACAGAGAAAGAAAAGCCTTTCTTACCTTCTTCAGAGTCACCGCCCACCTCCCCTTCTAGCTCTGAGAGATGGAGGGGCAGGGGAGTGATGGAAGCAGAAAGAGGAGGGAGGAGGGAGGTGCAAGACAGAAAGAAAGAGAAATTTGAGTTAAGCAGACTCACTCAGGCAGAGGCACAGAGAGCAAAAAGGAGAGCCCCAAGTCTACCCAACATTGTACCCCAAACCCGAGCCCCCAGCTTCAGACACCCCCAGGGTCCACTTGGGCATGCCAGAGATGATGTCCAAAACCCAAGAAGATAGTTTCAGGCGGGGCAGAGGGAACAGTGGGGAGCTACCATGAAGGGCTGCTCTGGGAAACCCAACAAGCACCAAAAACCCCTTGGAGGCAGAGCAAGAACCCAGGTGGGGTCAGGCAGGCCATCACCCCTGCTAGGCTCAGATAGGTTTTGGGCAGGTTACACTCAGCCCTGAGGTGGCCGAGAAAGGGACCTTGGGCGCTGGGGAGCAGCGAGGTCTGGTTTGGCTGGCTGCTTTGGGACACGTCCCCAGGACAACGAGGCCTTTGCACCCAGAGACAGCTCTCCAGGATGGAAGGGGCTCTTCATACTGTTCCAGCTGACAGGCTTGGCTCCCAGAGAGCAAACTGCAACATCCCAGCACGTACCCAGCACAGCTGGAGAGGAGAAAGGATGGAGGGGGTGAGGGAGAGAAGACTATGGGGCTGGGCAGAAGGCAGGACCATGGGGGTTTTCAGCCTCCACCACTGAAGACTCTGCTGGGCTGAGGCCCTCCAGGGCAGCACCAACATCCCCCCAGCCTCACACAGTCCCAGAGTTCCCACAGGAGCTGATAATGACCCCAGGGCCACCGGGTCCCAAAAGGGAGGCAGAAGTCCCTTTCTCTAGCCATGGAACCCGTTCAGGAGTATCCTCACACATGCCCCCCACAAAAACCGCCTGCAGCCCCTGTGCTCACCTCCCACTGGATGCAGCAGGATCTCGGCCGGGTTGTGGGGTTTCAGCCCCAGTGCTGAAAGTGGCGTCTTGGCCAGGCCAGGAGGAGAACGCACTGTTGGCACCAGAGACACAAGAGCATTAGTGGTGGGGTGGGAGGTGAAGCTTCAGAAAGGCTGGAGCTGCCCAGAGGCTCAGAGCCCCCATGATCAATCCTACCCTACCCAGGAGATGTCCTCATATGAAGCAATGCCCAGGGGAAGGGCATCAACCCACTTCTCCATTTCACAGAGGACACAGAGTGGGAGGTGCCCAGGTACAAGCAGCCTGCCCCAGCACAGGGCTGGCACAACGGAGAAAGGGGGCAATTCCCACTCGGACAGGCGCAGACCCCAACTCCCAGCACTGTCTCCATAAGGGAAAGGTCCCACCATAAGGCATGAAGCCTCCTTCATTACCCCTGTGTGAACAGCAATCCCCCAACCCAGCTCTTCCAAATCTTAACCTCACCCTGCCCATCACCACATCTGGCTGAGCTGAGACTGGGCTGTCCCAGAGCAGCTCCTCACCCCCATGAAAGGGGCAGCAGGACTATAAAAAAAACCCCTGCCCTTCAGACCAGCTCAACGGGCAGGTGAGGATGTCACACAGAGCATGTTCCCCAAGGGGTGGCAATGCACACGTGAGGTCTTTACCTCTGGGCCCATATGTACATACCAGGAGGAGATGCGTATGTACGTATGGCTACGCTATGGATGCACGGGCAGGGCAGGGCGGCAGGGTTTCACAGGGCAGGGAGGACCTCCCCGAGCTGACTGCACCTCCTCCCCACTCCTGTTCTCCAGGTCTGACCCATCTCCTTGATGCTGCATTTTCCCAGGGGAGACCTCTGGGTCTCAGCTCCAGAAAAAGGGACCAGAGGGCACATCCTTCTATCAGCGTTTGAACATCCTTGACTAATGGTGAGGGCACAGGGCCTGCAGTGAGGCCGGGAGGTGGTGGGTGGTGGGGGCTCAGGAGGAAAGCCAGACCCCTGCCCCAAGGCCAGGTCAGCCCAACAGCCTGGGGCTGGAGCAGCTGAGCAGCTGAGTCCCTGGGAAACCAAGACAGTAGCGCCTTCCCTGGCAGATGTCTGACTTCCCCAAGTCTGGTGGGCCACAAGCCGCAATGTCAGCCAGTGTCTCCATCGGCTCATCCTGTGGCATCCTCTCAGGGCAGGAATTCCCCCAGGACCTCTGACAGCCCCTGAAGAAGAATCACTCCTCTATCTCCCCTGGGGGCACTCTGGCGAAGCCTGCAAGCTGCAGCTTCAAACTTCCCAGGCCTCCCCAGCTGGTGCTGGATAAGAAGCGCTGTGTCCACATCCCCGTCACCTCTGCGAGTGACTCATCCCCAAAATGAGCCGCTGTCCTCCTGCCAAGGAGCTGCTGCCCCAGGGCAGAGCGTTCCGGGTCCCCCAGAACAACGGGGTTATTTCCAAGCTGCCAATTGCCCTGGGAATGCTCCCACACTCCAGTCACTGTATCCCATGAGACAGGGCTCATACGTCCGGGAGTTACAGGGGAGGAACTGCAACAGTTCAGGAGGAACAGCCTCAAGTCCCACAGGCTGAGCTACAGAAGGCAGATGGCCTCACTGCAACTAGGATGCGGCATCAGAGGGGGCTGTGCCTGGATCAAGCACCTCCAGCCCCAGAGTATCCCTCAGCCTTCAGCCCACAGAAATGTCTCAGAGGGGAAGGGTGGGTGCTGCCATCTTTTTGACGGGTTTCCCAGTTGACCAGCTGCTCCATTGCACTACTCCAGCCCAAGTCGTGCTGTGCCAACGTGAGGCTGCTCATCAAGGGTCACTGCTCAAGCCGGTCACGCAAACCCGGTCCACACAAACCCACCACGACTGCACAGTCGGAGTCAGTCAGAAAGGAGGCATGCTGTGCCAGAGGAGCAGAGACAGGCTGCAGGCAAAGGGCTGACATCTCCCAGCCTTTTCCCCCTCTTGCCCTGGAAACAGTGAGCGAGAAGTGGCACAGTGTGCAAGGGTCTGCCCCAGGTCCCCTTTCAGTCTTGAGTTCCTCCTACCTCCCCGCTGCTTGTAGGCTACCTTAGCCTCGCCGCTCTTTTGGCCATGCCAGTAGGAAAGATGGGGAAGTGCAGGACCAGGATGGGGTGAAAGGATGCTGTCTTTAAGACCCTGCCTCTCTCCTTATCCCACCTTGGGATCCCATCCAAGAAATGCCCCTGTGAGTGGAGGGTGGGTGAAAGCTGACAGGAGGGTGTCAAGCACGGGATGCTGATGGCAGTGGGATGCTGATGGCAGTGGGATGCTAATGGCAGCACAGAGGGTACAGAGGGTGGGATGTACAGGGGAGAGGAGGAGAGAAAGGAGGACTGATTAACGTGGTGGTGGGTGTCTGGATCCCGGAGCTGTCTGACCTTTAACAAATTTCTGGCTTGCCAAGAGCCACCCACCGAGCCCCACCACCTCCCGGAACCGCGGCACTTACAGGAGTTGGAGTAAGGGGTTTGTGGCGAGACGGGGAAAGCTGGGGTGGGGGGAGAAATCTCACCGCCGCTGGAGGGTGGGCTGGTGGGAGAGGCACCCTCCATCTCTTCAAAGGCTTCCTTGTAGCTGTGGAGGTGAGGCTGAGGAGAGGAGAGCAGGAAGAAGAATCAGTCCCATTCCTATGACGGCCACAAACTTCCAGGACACCCCCGGAGGGAGCAGAGGAGACAAAGGGAAGGTTTTCACCTCCTCCCTTCCAACTACCACCACAAAAAGCATCACTGACCCCCAGCCCTCCAGCATGCTGCAGATGCAAAAAGTCCCATAGCCCCCTCTAAGCCTTCTCCTTCCCCAGAGGCATCTGCCCCTTGTCAGCCCCAACACCCTCTCCCATCCCAGCACACCTCTTTGGGCCTCCCTCCGGGGTTGGCCGCGATAGTGCTGACCACCTCAGGTGAGAGGACGGTGGGGCTGCGGGGCGAGCTGGGCTCTGGCGAGCTCTTCTCATAGTGGCTGTCGCTGGGGGTCCGCTTGCGGGCAGGGACGGTGCTCTCCTCCTGGGGCTTCTGCCGGGACTGCACCCCTGCAGGACAAGCACAGGGTGCGAGACAGGTGAGGAGCTGCCAGCCAAGATGGGGACCAGCAAGAGATGCTCCAGGGCTGATCTGAGTTGTCTCCCCAGGGCTGTGTGCCAGGGAGGGGACTCTGCCCAGTGGAGATGGCAGCTTCAGCACTCACCTGGGCCAGCACAGCCAGTTCTGAGCTTGAGCAGATATATCATAAAATCATAGAATTGTTTTGGTTGGAAAAGATCTTTAAGATTATCAAGTCCAACCACTAACCTAACACTGCTAAGCCCACCACTAAACCATGTTAGAGCAGTGCCTGGGGCCAAGTAATGAAGCAAGGCAGGTTTGTCAGTAGTGGCTGGATCCCTGCACTAGTCTTCCCAACTACCACGAAACCCTGGCTCAGGGACACCAACACCCAGCAGTGGGTGCAGGGGGCACAGGCTCCTGCAAGCAGCCCAGCCAGCCTAAGCTCACAGAGCTGGGGAGGACTGGGACCTCCCAACAGTGTCACGGTGGGAAAGGGACAAATGCCTCAGCATCAAGGCAGTCACATTCAGCTGCATCCCTGCTCCCACAGCCTGATGTGGCTTCAACCACAGCAGCAGAAAAAGCCCAGTTTTGAGAGTGCCCAAGGCAGAGGGAGCACCAGGTCAGGAGGACCTCAACAGAGGGATGGTGCAGGAAACTCCAACAAACCACTGCTGACCTCCTGCCCCCAGCACAAACCCTTCCTAACAGGGGAGATGGGCATCTTCCCTCCATCTCCCCACAACCTTCCTTCCCTGACCTGAGCACCATGAGCCAACTGTGCCCACAGCCAGGAGGAAGAAGGGAGCAAACAAGTCACTGCAGGAGAATGGGTTTCTCTGGGCTCTCTGTGTCTGGTAGATCCCACTGGCAGACCTCTGTGGGCTGGGATAAAGCCCAGGAATGGCAACAAAGCCAGCGCAGGGCAGGGGGGTGAGGGGGGCTGGGATGAGGGGTGCAACCCCAACTCTCCCCTGAAGCTAGTGGGGCCCAAACTCACTCTCCATCCCATCTCACCTGACAAGGAGGTTCATTAGGGTCAAGAACGGGTTGGGTGCAGGGGAACCATGCAGAGCATCATGGGCACAGCTCAGAGCTCCTCCGGCTCCTCCCTGGGACCTGCATGGCAGTGGGGTGACCCCTGGCCTCAGCCCCACTAGCAGAGGCGACAGCACCACTCCCTTCACCTTTCCTGCAGGGCTGGGCAGCACTCATACTCCCCTTGGCCAGAACATTTTGGGGGAACAAAAAAAGAGAAAAAAAGGGGAAAAAAAAAAAGAAAAAAAAAAAAGAAAGAAAAAAGAGGCCTGCATCACGCTCCAGGAAATGCACTTTTCAAACACCAACTCCTTTCCCACGGGCTGGCGGAGGAAAATCAGCCATCAGCTGCTTCCCCTCACTCCCCGGGGCTCGGCACAGGACTCACGCCTCGCGCCCGCTGACCTCCCGTCTTCACCGCTCCAGCACCCAGCACCCACAGCGGAGCTTTCCCGGCCCTGGGGAAAGGGCTGGGAGCACAAGAGGGAGGGAGGGAGGTGGCCTGGGTGCATTTCTAAATAATCAGCCCAGTGAATGGCAACAACAATAAAATCTCGGCTCAGGGGGGAGAGGCGGCCGGGCTGCGAGGCGGGGGACGCGAGCCAACGGGGCTGGCTCCAGCCGCGGAGGCGGCCTGGAAAATTCCACTAAGAGCAGCTTTGAAACATAACTCCCGATCCCTTCTGCAGGTGCTCGCAGGCACGGGGGACAGCCCTTAGAAAGGCCCACGGAGGGGACAGAAGGACGGAGAGGGTCCCTGGGAAGCCCCTCTGCAGGCACGAGCAGCACCGTACAGGGTTGGTCCGTACCTTTTGCCCTCCTCTTCACTTGAGGGGAACGAAGCCCTGAGTTGTGAGCGTGGGGAGAAAGAAAACAACGGGGAAAAATAAAGCAAACCCTTGTGTTTCCTTCACGCCCTTCCACTTTGTGCGCTCTGGGGTGTCCTGCACGCTGCGAGAGCATCACCAGAGCAGGCCTTGGCCCATCCCAAAGTGAGCTGCAGTGACTGAGTACTTCGGAGAGGCAGGGACTGGCTCCTCAAGCTGTGCTCGCCTGCCTTGCTTTGCATTTGCCCTTTGAGAAGCACAAAAGCAGCTTGTTTGAGCCCGGCTGTCAGTGCACATCACCCCTCTGCAGCGTGGGACCCCTGCTCCCTCCCGGGGCTGCACATCACCCGGCCACAGGGTGTTGGATCTGGCCCTTTGGGACACCCGGGAGCTCACCAGGTTTTGGCTGCTCCGCTCCCCAGACATGGAAAGCGGCCGGGGCGTGGGGAGGGGAGGGAGGAGAGGGGAAAAAAGGGACTCATTGTTCAGGAGCAGAGAGTGGGAAACTTCACAGGCCGCCCGCAGCAAAGCCTGGAGGAAACCCAGGCTCTGAGCACAGCTCCACCGACCCCCCGGGTGATTTATGGGCTGGAAATTACACTTGAAAAACAAACTCTACTTTCCCCTGCTTGCTGTGCCCCCTCGGCAGACATACAGCCTCCCTTAGCCACAGTTCCATCACCGGCCCCCCAAGGATGCCCTGCCCTGCTGTGGGAGGTGGGGGTTCCCTATCACAAACTGGGAACAGCAGCCTACACCCCACTCCCCACCCTCACCCCCCACACCTCTGGCACTGCTCCCCCTTCTGCTGCCCCTATAACTTGATACGTGGCAGTTACCCGCCCTCAGCAAGGTCCTGCCCTTGGACTCGGCACAGCTCTAGGACTGGGGAAGGGCAGAAGCACAGCAGCTCGGGGAGAAGGAAACAGGAGGGATCTAAATTCAGGTGGTTTTGCTGCTGGGGAGCTGAGATTCTGGGCCAAATCAGGAGGCAGCTGCTTTCTGGGCATAAGATGCTGGTGCTACTGCCAGGCAAGAGACGGGTGATGTCCCCTCAGTGGAGAGGAGAGGGCAAAGCCCACGGGCCCTCAGGATGTGACACCCAGCAGCTGAAGCCACACAGGGACACACGATGTCGAGGGAAAAGAGATACAAAATCCCTCCCTCCCTGCATCAAAAGCAGTAGCAGACCTTGCCCTGTATCGCCCTCCATCAGAGCCCAACTAGCCCCATCCCACTGGGCACAGACACATCTACTGCTTCCCTCCTCCCAGGACACTTAACTGATGTGGCCATCCATGTTTCACCCCAAAAAGAGCACAGCCGAGGGTCCTCCACTGGCTACAGATGGACCCATGGGAGAAACCCCTTGACTAAGACAGGTAAGACCTTGCCAAGCCAGGAGCAGGGGTCTGCGGAGCTGCACCCCAGCCCTCGCCTCCTTGAGAGGTGAGCCATGGCCAGGGCAAAGCTCAGAGGGGCTGAAGTGGGGGTCTGGATCCAGGCCAGCAATGAAACCCCACCAGAGAGCAGTGCCAGGCTCGGATGAGGCGAAAAAATAAAGGGGGGGAGGGGGAGTCTGTGAGTCTGTACCCAAGGTTAAGGGCTCCACCATCACTGGAGAAGGTCAAGGGGGGTCCTGAGCATCTCCCTGCTGAGGAAGGGGATTAAGCCTGCACAGGGAGGGCCTCCCGAGCCTCCCTCCATCGCACATCCATGCAACACACGGAGCACTCAGCATGCAGGGACAGGGGAGGAAGAAGGGAAGAGAGGGAAGAAAGGAGGAGAGAGAAGAAAATAAAAGGAAAGATGAAAAGGAAGGAGAGAGGAGAGGGATGGAAGGAGAAGGATGCAGGACAAGGAAAGAGGGAGGTGGAATGAACAAACCGGAGGAGAAGGACCGTTGCTGGTTCAGAGAAGGACGGGGGACTTTGGTGCTCTTGTTGAGGTCCCTGAGCCTGGCGTTGTACTCTGCCAGTGTACAAGGATGGGGTGTGCAAGGAGGGTGGGAGGTCACACGTGACAGACACAGTCCCCCATGGGGAGAGAAAGGGGCAAGACAGGACAAATGTCACGAGACACAACAGGGAGACAGAAAGAGAAAACAAGATAAAATATTAGATGGGCTCCAACAGATGAGACTGGAGTCCAAGGAAGTTCAGACCCATCTTGGAGCTGCTTTCCCATCACCCAAATGGCCTAGCTCCATGCACTGCCTTATCCCACAGAGGAAATCAATGGTGGTTCCCAGCCACACCTGGCCCTGGCATAAATGCTCATCATTGTTCCCTCAGGGATGGCACCATGCAGGTCCCCTCCATCATGGGATGCTCAGGGCTGGGACAAGAAGGGATGACCCCATCTCTCCCTGGGAGACGATGGGGATGGCAGGACTGGCTCCTCTCCTGTGTGGGGCTGCACTGGGACACAGCACTGCCCTGGGACACAGCACTGCCCTGTCCCATCTCTTCCCCTCTGTCACCAGCGGGAAGCGGGAACGGGAGTGCTCCCCTGCGGGGCATGGAGGAGGTGTGAGATGCTCCTCATCGCTGTGCCGCGACACTCAGGCAATTTATAGCAGCAGGGAATGTAAACAAACCCATCCGTGCCTCACTGTCCCTATCGGCTGCCCCCTCCCAGCGCTGGCTTGAGGACACCTCGTTCCCGCTGGAGGTCAGGCCACCCGCCCGCGCTGTCCCCGCCTCGGCACAGACGGCCAGGCTCCAGCGGGGACAGGTGGCCATGGGCTGGGGACCATCCCCAGGACGCTTCTCCTTCCCTGCAAGCCCAGCGGCTGCTGGCAGATGAGACTGACCCCTGGCCAGCCTTGAGGACCTGATCTCAGGGTTGCAGGGGGGGGATTTTTTTGGTAGACGCCATCAAACATTCATGTCCCACCCACTGTAAATACGGCTCCTTCTCTCCTGAGGGCTCCCCTCTCTTCCACCTCATTTTCTACCCACCCCACCCCCATATTTGGGGTGAGGATCTGCTCCTTATAATGTTCAGTCCTGACATGGT
The DNA here is from genome assembly GCA_013389965.1 of Todus mexicanus. Lineage (NCBI taxonomy): Eukaryota > Metazoa > Chordata > Aves > Coraciiformes > Todidae > Todus > Todus mexicanus. The sequence continues at coordinate 42,782 of WEIS01059210.1, forward strand.
TTAGGCATCTAAACATATCTGTGTGCCATTGGGTCTGTTTGAACGCTCTGCACGAGCCTTGGGTCCCTCTGTGGATCTGGCGCATACCACCAGCGCTGGTTTCAGAGAGGTGCAAACTGCCCCCAGCACCTCTGCTACCCACCCTGTCCCCATCCCTGCCGCTGGCACATCTCCTGCCCCCCGCCCCAGTGCCGCGGTGACTCAGCCCCCACGCCTCGGAGGTTGGCGCTGTTGGATTTTTCCAGCCAAGCCTTTTCCCCCTCCCTCTAATGCCGGGCGAGTTTCTGGACTGAGCGCAGAGCTGGAAGGGACGGAGCTGCCAAGCCCTAGCATCACGAGCTGGCCCCCAGCCTGGCCGGAGCCCCAAACCTTTCCCAAATATTGCTCACAACGCAACAACTGCAGCCGAAGCAGCGGGGAGGGAGGGCACCCGCCCTGCCACAGGGCTACAGCACCTGCTCCCCAGGTGGCTGGGACCCTCTGTGTCCCCAAAGCCCCTGAGCTAGTGATGCAAGAGGACAAGGAGTTGTAGGACGCAGTTTACCCTCTGTGGCAAACACCTTCATCAAGCCATGCAACCAGTGCTTGGCACTACAGCCAGCCGAGCATTGCACCGAAGCCCTCTGGCAAGGGTACCCAACCACTGTCCCAAGGCCAGGTCAAGCTTCAAACCACCCGGGGCCAAGTTGGCTCGACCACTGGGGCAGAAAGGCTGCTCCCAGCCTGCACCCCAGCCCCCCTGCTCTGGCAGCACCCCGGCTGCCTGGGGAAGAGGTCAGAGCACCATGCCCAGTATGCTGGGGGGAAAGCAGGAGCTGAAATCAGGGAGGAGCCCAGCTACATTAAACACGAGTTCTCTGTTGGGACCTCACACCAGAGCAGGCTCCAGGCAGGGAGAGCATCACGTCCAAGGTGGTGTCCAGGCAAGACACTCTTAGCTCGAGCTGAAAACATCTTTCCAAACTGGGCCTTATTCTCCCCAAAAAGGGAGAAATCCCCCTGGGGATGCAGCAAGTGGCCCTGCTGCAGGGGACAGAACAGTCCCATACCCCAAAGGAGTGAGGGTGGAGGGGTCCAGCCACCCTTTGTCCCCACTTCTGGGTGACGCTGCTGTCGATCGCGAGCTGCAAGGGGGGGTCTCAGCAAAGGAGAGCAGCACAGGCTGCCCCCCGTGCCCGGCATCCCCCAGGGCAGGTGGCTCAGTCCCAAGTGTGGATCCAGCACGGACATGCAGTTGCCACATCTCCCATCCTTGGCTCCACCATGCATGCCACCCCCGTGGGCTCCAGTTTCTCAGCACATGTGGTCCCTCCCATTCCCCTAAAGAATCAAAATGTCCTACCTGCCACCCTGTGGGCCACCAGGCCCTCCAGATTCAAGGGTTCTTCTGCCGACCTTGACAGGTCTTCGTAACTCTCCGGTCCCTTGGGGGCCATCTGGATTTGTGCTGGGACAGTGGGTGAAGGCGGGGAGGAGACAAGGAGCTGCTGAGAGCCCACTGGGCTGTAGGAGGTGGTGAGCGGGGGAATGCCCATCGGTGTTGTGGCTGGGGCATGACTGTAGCTCCTTGGCTCTGGCACCGGTGTCGGCTGGTAGCTGTAGGGCAAATAGGTTTCACGGTACTCCTGCACCCCATAGTCCGGTTCCCCAGGAGAATAGGCTTTGCCCGCAGGCTCAGAGACCACGGGGCTCACGGAAGTGCCAAAGGATCTCGGCTGGACCACTTGCGGAACCGGTCGGGCGTAGAGACCAGCGATGGGCTGGGCCGAGAGGGAGGAGGGCAGGGGTCCCGCCGGCTTGTCCTGGCGGGAGGCAGCGGGCACACTCTGCGACTTGTGGACAGCAGGCGCGAGGTCCAGCATGAGGACATCAAGTGCTTCGATGGACTGCTCGATCTCCCGGCGCGAGGGTGCCCGGGGGAACTCAGGCATGCTCTGGCTGTGTGGGGGCACCAGCTGCAGAGGGCTGGGCTGGGGGCTGCAGCTGGAGACGCTGGGGCTGTGACTCTCCACGCCACCTTCCTGCAGCCGAGAAGGTGGTCGGCTCCCTCCTTGTTGCTGCCAGGAATTCAAGCCCCTCTGCACGGCCTCCCGGCTGCTGGTGCTGCGAGCTGGGGCCTGGGGCAACGCTGGGTTTGCGTCATACTTGGTCGTGTCCACTGCTGGGAAAGACCGGGAGCGGAAGGCGCCAGGGTGGTCGTAGCCGTACAGGTAGGGCTGGGAGCCAGGCAGCGCCTGGGGCTGGAGCCAGCCCTGTGCGTGGGAGCCCGGAGGTCGCTGCGGGTAGCCGGCCAGGTGGTCCTGAGTAGATGCCGAGGGTCGTAAGGCAGGCAGTGGGTCACGGAGGTGGTGGCCCATCAAGGTGTTCTGGTTGCTGTAGGGGTAGCCACCGTTGGAAAGCGGCTCGCTGTCGTACAGCCCCTCCTTCAGCAGCTTCTCGGCCCCATTGCAGCTCGAGGGGCCATTGGGCAGGGAAGAGAGGCTGCCCACCCGGGGTGCCTCCTGGTATCCAGCCTCGCTGGCGGTGGTGGTGCCATCCAAGGAGGACAGTGTGCCCAGGCTTCCCACGCTGTGCTCGTCCTGGTTGGGCAGCTCGTCGTCCAAGATATCCGTCTCCCGCTCGGCCACCAGCGCCGCGGCATTCCCGTTGACGTGCACCTGAGCCGGCACCACGTGGCGGCCCGGCACGGCGGGCAGGCGCGCCGGTACAGAGCCAGGCACGTGGTTGTGCATGGGTGGGGCGCTCTCCAGGCCAAAGCCGACAAGGAGACGATCCAGCTCCTTCTTCTCCTCAGGGCTCAGCACCGCCTGGCCACCGGGCGCCCCGAGCACCCCCGGCTCATCGGTCCGGTCAGTCTTGGTGGAGGCAGTGGAGTTGCCCGAGTCGCTGCTCACCGAGAGAGTGTGCTCGACGTGGTTGGGCGTTGCCGAGAGCGGGAGGCGGGCAGCGTTGACGGCACCAGTGCTGCCGTGGAGGGAGTCTTTCTTCTTCACTTTAGCGTAGAGGCTCCCATCCAGGGGCCCTTGCGTGTGCCCAACCTCTGCAAGGGGAGAAACGAACACGAGACCCCAGATCAATTCCTGGCTCTCTGCATGGAGCTAATGGGTCCCATTAGCCGGTGGTTTCGATCTCTCCCGTGCCGCCGGAACGCTTAACGACCAGCATCGCCGTCTCCTCGGCACCCTCCGCAATCCCATGGGCGCCACCATGCAGAGACGCCAGAGCCAGACCACCCCATCCCCATGCCCCCGCAGCTCTGCGTTCTGCACACCGTCCTGCCCTGCCCTGCCCTGCTCTGCAAGCACCACATGCTCCGCTGGGATTCACCAAACATCCCCCTCCTGGTTCCAGGTATTGCTCCTGGCAATTTCCCTCCACGGCTGGTGAGGGCCAGGGCTGCCCCCAGTCGGCCATCACCGCTCCACAAGGCTCAGCTGGCCCCAAAGGGCCACACGGTAACAGAGAGGTGAATGGGGAGGGTCGGGGACATGCACCACGGGCTGCAGGAGGTTGAGCAGAGGCAGTCAGGATCTGGCCTCATAGCTCTCCATGTCTCCAGCTGGATGGATGTACTCAGCCCACAGGTGAAGGACAGATAAACCACGGACCCACCTTCCCTCTCCCTGCCCGCTCTCCCAGCAGATGATGTACAGATCCAGCCAGCTGCCCATCCTTGACATTTTCTTCCCTGGCTACAGATGGGCTCCCACTCTTTCTGTCCTTCCCCTTGCCTCTCCCAGGCAGATCTGTCCCAGACCTTTCCTTGCACCTGGACGCTGCCCCAAAGCTCCCACACAGACAGTGCCTGTGCCTGACCCTAAAAATGCAGCATCTCCTCCCCAGGGAAGCACCAAGTGTCCCAGCACCGTGATTCAAGGCGGGTGCAAGCAGCTGGCTCTGCTCTGCAGCCCTGCAAGGCTGGGGGGCAGCCAGGGCACAGCAGCATCCCCACTGTCAACCTGCCCCCCAGCTCTGAGCCCCTCAACTCTCACCAGCCCCAGCAGCCCCGACACCACAACCAGCTGCAAACTTTAAACCATTCCAAATGGGGCAGGCAGATTTTGGGGGACCCCAGCCACCGAGACAGCAAGAGGGACAGCTCCCAACTCACGTTCCCTCCGCCAGAGCGTGCACAGCACCAGCCGGGCTGCAGACTCTTGTTTTTCCAGCTCCCTGCTGAGGTTTCCTGGAAGGGCCTGTGAGCAGCATTAAACACTTTCTTTTGGAGGAAAAAATGACTCTTCCCTGGCGGGGGGCCAGGCGGCTGACTCAGGGACGGAAGACGGCCCTAACGCGATAGTGTGAAATCAGAGAGCTCCTATCTGCGAGCAAAACACTTCCGAAAGCCAGTCCCGAGCTGGGACAGCTTAACCAGTCCCGCACCACTGCACCCGCGTTCCAGAAGCTCCCATCTCGCAGACCCTCCTTGCCAAAAAGCAGAGAGGGGCAATAACATCCAGCAACAAGTCCTGTCAAGTCAGGGCCCCCTCCTCGCCGTTGATTTTCTATTCCCAAATCCCCACTGGCAGCATCCCAAGGAGGCAATCAAGTCCCTAAGCCCCCTGCTTTGGCTTGCAGATGCCCCGGGACCACCCAGAGAGGGCTTCTCTGGGCACTCAGTGCTGGGAGAGATGAAGGTGGGTGCCCATGATTTCTCCTGGAGACTCAGAGTTTCTTCATCCAGTCAGTGTAGCCAGGAACTCCACAACATCTCCCGTATGGAGGAAAAGGGGGAGAGAGGGAGGGAATCCCTTCCCGTGGCAGAAGGAAGGAAAAAGTAACATGTCCAGGAGCAGCATCAACACTGGAGGGGCTGAGATATTGCCTAGAGATGGGGAAAAGGCTCAGTCCCTCTGTCTGCTGACAGCGATGGGTGCTGGCCGGTCCCAGGAAACAGGGCAAGAGCCAGGATGGGGGCTGGGATAAATAGGGCAGGGTAATAGAAAGCAAAACAGAATAAATAAATATAAATGAAAGCACGTGGCACCAGGGGAGAAAATAGCTGGGAAAGGCTTTAATTAGACTGTGAGCTGGGCACTGCCCCACGGCAGGGAGAACCGTCTCGAAAGCAGGGTCAGGATGAGGCATGATATGGTTCACAGCAGAGCCAGAAAGCCCCAAGTGCCCCGTCCCACCTTCCCCAAACCCTCCAGCCAAACAGGGACATGGGGATATGGTGGCCCTCACCCTAAGAGCGGTACCAGGGTGGCAAGCAAGGAAGGGGTGTTGATAGCTCTGCCATCAGCTGAGCCCTCATCCCACAGCTGCTCTGCCCACTCTGTCCTCATCCCATGCATCCCCTGCGCTCCGATGCTGGAGCCAAATCCTGCTATTCTCCGCCACTCACAGGGCCCCTTGACCACCCCTACGCCACGCTATTACTCATATGACCATCTACTGCTTGTCACCTGAGAAGCTGAATAAAATCCCCCCAAAAAGGCCAAGGGAACTGGGGACAGGCTGCCCTAGCCACAGCAGCCAACCCCAAAGCAGCAGGCTCCCAGGACCCCGATTGCAAAGTGTTTGCAGCTCCCACCAAGGTCAGATTTCACCCCTGAAGGTCAGAGCAGCTCCAGCCTGGCAAGCTGTGCCATCCCAGCACAGGTTGGGTTTGCCCAGGGCTCAGCCCCTGACGCAGCTCTGCTTAAGCTCTATCTGCTCCGGCTGTATTGAGGCAATCGGGGCAAGCGCTGAGTCCAGCCTGGTCCCACTCCCGCTGCCAGGCTCACTGCCCCAGCAGGGCAATGCCTTCTCCTTTCCCTCCCAAGGCGCTGTGGATACACCCAGGAGAAAAACTGATCTAGAGGACACATGACAATGAGAAGAGGGGTCAGCTTGCATCCCCAAAATCCCAGCCATCTACCTCGCGCCCAGTGGGGTGCTCCATACAGTATCATGCATCAGCACAAATCCTGGCTGGGGCTCTGCACCAGTGCGGAGGATAAGGCTGGGGCACTATCGTGTCTCTCCTGGTCCTGTCCCCAGCAGCATCCCACCTGCAGCCTCCACTCCCTATCACCTAAGCCCTGGCTGCAGGATATCTCTGGAGCATCAGCCAGCAGCGACGATCCTGGGGTTCCAGGATGAAGAATGCAGGCTAAGTCACACGGGGACGGGCTCAGCCCCCCACTCCTGTTTTCATCCTGTGCCCAGATATGATGGCAAGGAGTAACGCCAGTCCCTGGGCGGTGGGTCTCACAGCTATGAATTCTTCAAACCCCCAAGCCCTTTCCCCCATCCTGTCCAACTCAAAGAAAATCAAAGTCAGGACTTACCAAAGGGGATGGGGAAGAAGAGATCCCAGGTGAAGGGAAGGAGTGGGCAGCAAAATCCCTTTCCTTCACCCCTTCCAGCATCAGAGCCTTCCAGAGAGACCTGGTGCGGTGGCAGCTCTTAGGGCGTCCACAGCCAGCTCCGTGCGCCCGGCCAGGACAGGAGCTGACGGCCCGGAGCTGGCTTGGGTTGGCGTGTGGCCCTTTGGCTTCGCTTCCCCTCGGCGAGGGAGCTCTTCCCTCCACGGGGCCAGCGAGAGGGGCACCCCGACGGCAGCAGGGGCCGGGAGGGTTGGGGTGCGGGGTATCCCCAGGACGGGGCACCCCGGGCACGGAGCGCTGGAGGGAGGATGGAGCTGAGGAAGGCGGTGCAGGCAGGAGATGGGCTGGAGGCGAGGAGGGGTGGCTGAGCTCCCCTCCGCCCCAGACCACACAGGGATGAGCGGGAGGGGAAGGGGAGAGGCGGTGGAAGGCGGCTGGGGGCCGCCCAAACCTAAGCCCCAACCCGGCTTAACCCCAGAGAGGTGCGGGGAGGGTGAGAGCCAAGGAGGGAGGACAGCGGGACAGACAGCTCCTAGTTATGAATATTAACTACTTCCTCCACCGGCAGAGCTGCGCCGCGTTAACTGTTTCCTAGGCACAACTGTCAGCCGGACGGACAGCTGGACAGCTGGACAGCGTACCCACCCCGCACTGGGTGCTGAGCATCACCCTGCTGGATGAGCCCTCCCCTCAGCTTGAGACCCCCAGCCCTGCCTGGCTCCTGCGTGCCCACGTCACACCTGTCCCCAAAAAGCGGTGACACATTCACGGTGGGGATGCCCTTTCAGGCCAGGTGTGATGCTGTAACCCAGCTGGGTCTGCAAACCCAAATGTCTTGCTGGAGACGAGTTTCTCCATCTTAAATAAATACACAGACAAGGACGAGTGGAAACCCACCGTGGCAACCCACCAGCGCCAAATCCAACGAGTTCGCACCACCTCCTTTCCCTGCCCCATGGACACACCAGCACTGGTTTTGGGACGACACGTGCCACCCTGTCTCATGGCAGGAGGCACGGCAGAGATTCCACCCACCCCGGAGCTGCATGTGACCGCGCCGCTCCATCCCTGGCAAAACCTGTGCTGGGATGGTGCTGACAGTTCCCTGGTCCAGGTGACAGCAAGCCCATCCCATGTCCAGCCCCCTGCTCAAACCCGTGCTCAAGCCTCCACTCCTCAATCGATCCAACATAATCAGCAAAACACGAGGCTCCCTCCGCTCTAATCCTCCAAACTGTCCATTCTCCACACCCCCGCAGATGACGGCAGGGGATGAGAGCAATGTTTCCAGCCGGCCCCCTGACTCACAGCCCCGTTTGCTCCCAGATAGCGGCATACGCCAAGTCAGCATCCTCCCAAAATCTCCGAGGTTTGCTTGCTTCTCTGTCTTTTATTTTACGCTCCCATTGTGCAGCTGCAGGCAGTCCATGGGAGCTCCAGCCCAGCTGCCCAAGGACAGCCCCTGCCCCATGCACACACGCTCCGGCAGGTTTTAACTTCAAGGACAGTTTAAAGGGGTGAAAGAAGGGCCCGAGCTTCCACCAGCCCGTCCCTCTCCCTGCGTCCCAGCATTGCCTGGTTCCCAGTCCCAGCGGGACCAAACCACATCACCCTCCCCACCACAACCCCAAATACCAGGTCAGAGGACAGACTCTGCCCTGCGAGCAGTCACGCTCCAGCCAAAGCGTCTAGCCAAGCCCGTAGATACTCCAGTGTTTCTCCCATGAGGAACAACCAGAAGCAAGGGGGAGACACTCCCTGTGGATCCGCATCCAGCCCAGCCAGGCCCCACCGCCCCCCAAAACGCCCGTCCGGCCAAGCCCTTACCTTACCACGATCGAGCGCAGAGCGGCAGAGAGAGGCGGGATGGGGAGGGGGAAGTGGATTCCTTCAGCTTTAGTCAGCTGGGGAAGGCGAGAGGAGAGCCAGCGGCTCCCCTCCCCACCAAGTCTGGCCAGGGGACAGATCCAGCCGTGGGGGGAGAGCAGCAGCCTGCCGGCAGCTCCGGCAATGGATTTAACAGCTCTGGCCCATTTGGCTCCCCGCCTCTGCATAGCCTGGCTCGCCCCCCTGAGCAGTCTCAGCCCCAGATAAGCGGGACAGAATTTGACCCCACTAGGGAAAATGTACCCCACAAAATTTCCATCCTCCTTGGAGACCAATGGACGACAGCAGCCCCTTCTGTGGGCTTGCTGTCCTACAGAAAAGCGAAGAATCAGCATCCATTTCATTTCTGGGGACTCTGGCTCCCCCCAATCTTTGCCACATCAGGTTCAGACTCTGCTGTGACCTCTCATTCCCGGAGGGGTGGGATGCTCATCTCACTCCCCACCCCAAGCCAGCCCTGCCCTGCCCTGCCCTGCCCACAGGACTGATCTGCTGGGGAGCCCCACGCCAGAACCATGACTCAGGTGGGGATTTAGCAAGTCTCCCACAGATGTTGGATTTGGCCAGGCCCTGACCACCCTGCTCCCAGCCTCAGTAGAAAGGCAGACTGGGCAAGGCTAGCCCATGGTGGAGACAGGGATGGCACATGGGTGGGAGGCAGCGGGGAGGGAAGATGCTGCGTGGGGCAGAACCAACCAGGGTGGGTCCAAGGGTGGGTCATCACAAGGAACGACTGGGTCGGGGACACACACCCTGCCCTTTCGCATTGTCTCACACCACCCAAGGATGGCAGAGCCCGGTGTTCCCCTATCATGGTCACATATCTAAACCTTGGGGACAACCCCTCCACCAGCTCCATGCTGACCCTCGCACCCTGTTCTCCATCAGCGCTGGTTTTCTCAGCAAAACCAAACGAGCCCACAGATGTTCCCCCTCCAGATTTGCCCACTTGCCTCTATGGTACCCTACAAATTTATCTGCAGCAATCCTCCAAACAGCTGCAAACCCAGCAGTGCCACATCCAGCTGCAGGTCTCTTCAACCTCGTTGGCCCCCCGAGAAGAGCCACCACAGTGCTGGCAAAACATCCTTCATCCACCCTGGGTAAAGGACATCTGACCCCCAACAAGAGCCAAAGGAAGAAACGCCCCATCACCACCCTTCAGCCTCTGAACACGCTCTCAGCCAACCAACGGCTATGGGGACTGCAGCAGGAACCCACCACACAGCTGGCACCAACCCCAAAATCTCTCTGAGGAGAAGGAAGGAGGGCAGGCTGAGTCACTTGCCTGTCCTGTGTGGCACAGGATGGGCGGCAGGCACTGGGATGGGGCTGTGGGGGTATCCCCGTGCACTCCTCTCTCCCTAAGGACCATGGGGCAGCTTGAGTCCGGCAGGCAGCAGGGACTCCGCCTGGGTAAGGCAGGAGGGTGAGCTCACCCATGGGGCCAGCCTGTGCTTTGAGAGTGGTTCACAGAGCAGTCCCCACCTGCTGGACCCAGCAAGATGTAGGGATTCAGATCCCCCTCTCATGTCCCCTGCCCTGGGCAAGCTTGGTCAGCTGGCAACCTGCCGCGACTCAGTTTCCCCTTCCTCAAGCTCCTGTGAATAAGCACGAGTGGAGGCAAGGGGAACACCAGGACACGCACCATCCCTAGCCATCCACTTGCCCGCCCAGCAGCAATCCTTCAGCAATCCTTCAGCAATCCTTCAGCAATCCTTCAGCAATCCTTCAGCAATCCAGGGGTCCCACAGAGTCATCCCGCCCTGGCAGGCAGCTCCCCACCCCGAGCATACGGGTGCCCCACACTGAGCCAAAGCTGCCAGAGCAAGGCCGTCCACCTCCACAGAGAGCTGGCAGAGACGCGGCGCAGGGGGAACCCACCGTTTGGCAGGCGATCCCGATCCCGTCGGCCCGGGGTTTGCCGGTCTGCGGGGAGCCTTCGCCGAGCGACGGGGACTGGCAGTGGCAGGGACAAGGAGCGGCGGCTGATCCCACCCCAGCTTGGGTCCTGGTGCCAACCTCACCCCCCCTCCACCCCCGGCTGCCGCTCGCTCACGCCTGGTGGTGCCAAAAATGTGGCGTGCAATTCCCTGACCAAATAAGGCGAGAACAACCATAAACAGGGACCCCCCTCGCACAGCCGGGCACCAGTGACCCCATCCCAGCCTGGGATGGCCTGAAGAAGAGGAAAAGTGCCAACAGAGAAGGAGGAAGATGGGAGCCCCCCGAGCCCACATTGGCTCTCCCCATAAAAGCTCAAGGTGCCCCGGGAGAAAGTCGGGGGAGATCCCCTATAGATGGGCTGTCTCATAGCTCCCTGCGCTGGCACACGCTGGAGGGCAGCCTCCTGCCTGCGGCTTCACCATCCGTCAGTCCCAGCTCACCCCCAAACCAGGGCAATGTTTGCAAATCCGAGGTGCCCTCATTCCCCATCGCCACCCTCCCTGTGAGGAGCACACACCAGTTGGCACATCGAGTCACCTCTGCAGCCCTGACACCCCCTGAGACACCCGAGAGGGGATGGAGAGGAGCCCCGGGGTACCTGGGGTACCTGCTGAGAGTGCAGCAGCTCTGCCCCAGGGGCCAGAGGGGAGCAGACACGCAGCGAGAGGCAGGAGGGGGCTGCCAGCCAGTCCGCCCAGCTCAGGGCAGGGGCAGAGCCATGTCCCCTCCCTTCAGGGCCAGACCCACAGCTCCCCAACAACTCGCCACGTTGCTGAGCCCGTGCGTCACGAGTTGCCTGTTTACCGCCCTGTGCCAAGGCAGGTGCCTGTGCCAGCTCCATGCAGCTGGCCTGGGTCCAGCCCCATGTCCCCACCATGGGCTGAGACCCTCTCAAATGCCTCAGGCATTCAGAGCCCCCACCCTCCCCAGCAAGCCCAGCCGCCCACAGGTCCCACTTGGAGCAGCCGCTGACCTTCAGGGACATTGGGGACCGCAGCTGTCCCTGCTCCAGGGACGTCTGTCTGGACCGGGCCAGGAAAGCTCTGGCATCTGCTTGGCCACAGATGGCCTCGCTGCCGGGACAGAGGCCCGCCACCCTTCAACACGCAAGTATTGCCTGTTGCTGCCAAGCGGGTGAGGGTGGCCGACTCGCTGCATCCAAATGGGTGCTCAAGGGGCTTTTCCCAGCTCCGAGAAATGATGCGGACACTCCAGGGCCAGTGAGGCATCCTCATTCCCCAGGGGAAACTGAGGCACATCTACGTCCCACCATGCTTGCACCAGGAGAAAGGAGCCAGACCTGACCTCATGGTCCCTCTATTAGGTCCTGTTATCAACAGACGTGGGGTTTGCATTTCCCAAAGCTCTGGGGCATAAACCGGGGCTGGACCCTGCTCTGTGCAAAGAGGGCTTTGAGAATATAAGCACCAAAAAAGGAGCCTGAGTTCCTTGGCACTGTGGCAGGAGGGAAAGACCACGAGATCTTCCTCTGCCATCCCACGGCAACGCTCCTCCCAGCAGCGGCCACCTGCCCTCAGCTCTGCTGCCCACTGGCATCCAGTTCCCTGGGGTGGCAGGTGTTCCTACACGGAAAACTTTGGCCACCAACCGCCCCGTGAGCCCTGACCTTTCTCCAAGTGCTTGCCGGGCAGGGGCGGCTCAGCCCAGGTGCCCTCTGTGCTGTCCTCACGCTGGATGTTGAAGTTCTCGTAGGAGTCCCACCGGATGAGCGGGTCAGACGTGTTGTAGTCCACGGAAACGCTGGGCCCGTTCTCCAGGTGCTCCATGCCTAGGAAGGGGCAGGATGGTCAGCTGGGGTGACGATGGAGCCGGCGCAGGTGGGACAGGGCGAGGAGATGGAGAGAAGGTGCAGGCAAGGGAAAAAGGGTGGGAGCCACAGGGCAAGGCAGGAGGGTCATGCAGAAACAGGGGGACCGAGAGAGATGGCTGGGCATGGGATGCACATCAAGACCCACAAACAAGGTGGACAAGGTTGGCTGGGGCTTTTGAGATTGCCTAGGGACAGGCAGACGGACTGACAGTGAGTGTGCTTAGCTCTGGACTCTCTGGGCAGAGTGTCCTCTTTCACCAGACACCCCCTCCCTCTCTCCCAGGCCAACAAGTGCTGCAGAGAGCAGCTTCCTGCGAAAGCGAGCAAGGGCAATAGGGCATCCATGGGGGCTCCTAGATTGGCATCACTGCCTGGATCCCTCACCCCACCCTGGTGAAAAAGGGACTGCAAATGGGGCAAGGGGAGGTCACAAAGGAGGCAGCAGGGGACAGAGCTGGGGAAAGGGAAAGGAGGCAGCATCCAGCTCTGAACCGTGGCAATGAGGCAGCCGTACCTTGGATCTTCTCAGGGCCATAGGAGAACACGAACTCCACCTTCCCGTACTCAGGGAAGCGGTCATCTGGCAGGGAGAGAGCAGAGCAATTGGGCCATCTCCATCCATCCCTCCAACAGCACCCGGGTGGCCACCTCAAACATCCCCACAGCCCAGCTGAAGGCTGGGAGCTGGTAGGGCATATCCCAGCATGGGGCAGCGTATCTCAGCCCCTCAAAAACAACCCCGAGGTAGCCCCTGCACATCAACACCATCGGTTTTGGCACTGAAGGGGATGACACTGCCACCAGACCCCAAGCGGCATCACACCCTGCAGATGCAGGAAGGGTGCCCTGCTTTGTCAGAGGTGGATTTGGGATGGGTGACCAGATGTTCCCGCGATGGGAGCAGCTTCAGAGGGGAGGGAAGAGGAGGGTGTGGGGAGGTGCCGGGGCGGTTACCTCTGAAGGCCTCGTCCAGGTCCTCCTTGCCAAAGACGACGTCAAGGTCATGCACAGCACACGTGTGGAACTGCACGCGGAATATCACATCACGGGTCGGGCTGCGAAACTTCTTGTGGTAACACTTCAGCTGCAGAGGGAAGAGGGGACAGGCCACCAGGATGAGCCTCCGGAGGCAGGCAAGGGGAAACTGGCGGGTCCCAAGGCATGAGGACCACCCACACCCTGGCTGCTCCACATGCAGGGGGCTAAGCCAAGGTTCCTTACCAAGATATCACCCTTGAGGAGCAAGCCGGGCTCAATGGTGATGCAGATGCCCGTCTGGCTGTCTCCTTGCACGTTGCTGCAGAGAGGGACAGTGTGAGGACATGAGCTGCAGTGCAGAGACCCCCAGACGTGCCAGAGCCACCTCAACCAGCCCCTTCCACCCACACCCAGCCAGGAAAGGTGCAAAGCACAGAACTGTCCCTCTCGGTGACAGACAAGGGCCCCACACCCCATCCCAGGGCTTACCCATTCCCAGGGGGAGGAGGCCAGGAAGGGGAAAGACAGGCACAGCTCAATGGGGGTGATGCAACTCTTGAGTGGGAGGGTTTGAGCAGGGTCTGAGCGCTGAGGCTGGGCTATCAGCCATCCGCCTGGCTGCCACAGGTCGAGTTGGGCACAGGACCTGGAGGGAGAGCTCTTGGGAGAGGCTCCCCCCTCTGCTGCAGTTTGCCTGCTGGAAGCCCCCCCTGCTCTGGGCGCCAAGGGGCTGCCTCCGGCTGGTGGCGTCGGCAGCGGGGGATGAGGGAAGAAGGGAGTTGGATTTCACAGGCAAGATAAACCTGGAGTTTATTACCGGCGTCCCATAAACAGTCTATTAAAAGCTGAAAGGCAAGGCTGGGATGGCAGTAAATCTCAGCTAACGGGGACGCCTGGCTGTGGGGAAGGGAGTAGGAACACCCCCAAAGTAAGGGACTCTGCTCCCTCCAGGGGGGCCAGGAGCCAAGGGTCCCAGGCTGGGATGTGGCCCCAGCACAGCATCTGGGTGGATGGAGAAACTGGTTCCTGCTTTGCCTTCACCAATGTCTGCTCCTAGGAGTAGTGTCAGAAAATGGTGTCAGGGTAAATCACGGGGAGGTTAAAATGGGGGAAAACTTTTTTTGGAGGAAGCAAGAGGGTTTTTAGAACTAATCCAAGCAGAAGGAGCAGCTCTTTGGGCAGGGAGAGGAGAAAAGCCTCCACCTCCCAGGGAGATGTCCTCATCCGTGTCCCTGCTCCCTCTGGGGACACCCAGCCCCAGGCTCTGCACAGCCCCGGGCTCCCTCTGCTGATACACAGAGTCACTACAACCCTCCCAGCAGAACGGCCCAGTATGGCCCAGTATAGTCAGTTACCCCCTCCAAGGAAAAAGTATGCCCCTTTCTCTCAGTTCTCTGGACCCCAAACAGACTAAGCACAGGGCACCAGACCACTGAGGCCTTGGGCTTGACCCATTCCATCTCTCCCTGCTTGCCAAGCCCCCTGTGCTGGGAAGGAGGGAAGCTTCACGGCGAGGAGATAGTTACTAGATCCCCGAGGTGTAGACGGGCTGCATGGCCTGGTAGATTTTCAGGAAGGGCCGACAACCTGGAAGACATCAAGGCGGGGAGAGAAGGCGCGCTGCTGTTAGCCGGCAGGGCGGAGAGGCCAGGGCAGGGATTAGTCATGGGGGAGAAATCCAAACAGGGAGGGAGCCAAGGCAAACAGCCGCTCCCCACCCTGGCCAGCCTGCACTGGCCATGGGCAACATCTGGGACGGGTAGAAAGGGATGCTCCAGATGGGCTGGTGGGACTTGGGGTAAGTGCTGGGCTAGGGATGGAGGCGGGATGATGGGGGTGATGGTCTCAGAGAGAGGGATCACTTCTGAGTATCGACACCAGGCGTGGCGCTACGTCCCAAACGCCAACCCCAATCTGGTGCCATCCTCCATTATAAAAGCCTTGTTACCCCACAGCTCGGGTTAGTGCCCAGCCCCATGAGTCCTGCACAGGGGGGCACCCCCTAGGACACCTCTGTGGGGAAAGAGCAGCACCCTACTGCAGTGCACAGCCACGGAGCAGCAAGCCTGGCCAGGCAGTGTGGGGCGGCGGTGCGTGCCTGGGGGCCAGGCTGGGGGGATAGGTCAGGGGGCACCTACCGCCTTTCGACTCGAAGTTGGGGATGCCGTGCATGATGACATGGTGGAGGAAGAGGGGCTTGTTGTTCATCTTGATACTGCCAGAAAGGAGCCCGCTGAAGTAATGGATGTACCTGCAGGGCAGAGAGGCAGCTCAGAGGCAGGACTCACAGCAGAGCAGCCCCCTCGACTCCCCGGCACCCAACCACGCAGGTCACAGGGACAAAACACACGCTGGGACCCACCTCCTCTGGGATGGCTGCCCCACCGGTACCACCTTGTCCTCATAGAAGCGCTTCATGGCAAACCTGTCCAGAGCCTGGTTGGCACTGCAGGGATGAAAGGGTACAGGTGGCTGAAGGAAAGCATCAGCACCAGCACCCCAGCACCACTGGGACAGAGTTACGCAGTGGGCCCCAGGACTGCGTGTCCCTCTCACCTGGCTGAGATGTTGCTGTAGTGCATGTAGGCAGCCACCACCACCCCCAGCCGGCCGCGGTTCCCCTGTGGGCACACAGCAGAAGGGGTGTCATGGGGCAGCAGTGCCCGCAAGCACTTGGGCACGGCTGCAGGCAGGCAGGCACCCACTGTTCCCTATACACACGCACTAATCCCCACACACATCCCAACCCTTATATACAAACACCAGTGCACACGCATGCTGACATCTACCCACAGCCCAAGCCACACATCCCCATGTTCCCTGCACCCCTCAGCTGCTCAGCCCCGTCCCTGCAGCCCCCCAGCCCCTCCAGAACTCCCCCATCGCTGTGCACCCCAGGGACAGGGTCTGGCCCACCTTGTTGTGCAGCACCACCACATTGTGCGCCGCCGCATTAAGCCACGTGTCCATGGCTTTGCAAATGCTGCAGATCTTCTCCAGTGCCGGGGTGTGCAGGTCAGGCCACCCAAAATCCAACACCTGGATGGTGAGGAAGGAACAGCCAGAGGTCAAATCCACGTGGGGTCTGCCCCCTTCGCAGTCCTCAGCCTGCTGGTGTGCAAAGCCCAGGGCACATATGCAGGGGAGGGCACCACCACCTTGCTCTGACATGCTGAGACCCCAAAAACTCATTGGGAAGTCCCCGGTACTTTCCTCTGGGCTTTCCCCACTCTGCTCCTCCACCAGCTGGGTGGGATAGAAAGGGTGGCTGTTCCTCCCCCTAACAGCCGGGAGCTGGTCCCACAGACAGCCTTGCCCTGAGCTCCTCTGCTTCCCGCAGCTGCGACCTACCTTGGGGTGAAGTTTGCTGACGTCATGTCTCCGCTCAGACAGGTTGAAAAGCTTTAGGAAAGAGGAAAGACAGAGTGAGGGGACAACTTCCTCCATCGCTGCCACCCCCCACCTCTTCCTCACTTCCAAAACATCCCAAATCCCCCCACAAAAGGCTTCCCCAAACACTTTAACTTGAGTAACACCTTGCCACAGGGCAATGCAACGGTCAAAAAGTCCCAGGGAATCCAAAAGGGACTAGAAATCTTCAAGGAAGGAAAAAATTCCATCCATCTTGGTGCAAAGAACCCCCCTCACCAAAGTCAAGCCCAGCCAGAGGCAGGGATGCAACACCCATTCCCTGCAGTACCCTAGTCCCAAGGGCCTGAGCACCCCAGCCCCTTCCCCAGCCTGGAGGCAACCTGGCTGTGCCCCTCACCACATAGTTGTTGCCGTGCTTGGACTTCAGCATGTGGGCCACCTCGCGGAGGTTGCTGCAGAAACTCTGCTCCTCGGCTGCGCTGGGGTAGGAGACAGCGATGATCCGCTCCGTGATGTACACCAGGTCCAGCTCGCAGCTGCTCTCCATGGCCGCAGTCAGGCTCATGCTCCTGGGCGAGGGAGGGCAGCGCTGTCAGGACACCGTGTGGGGAAGGGGATGCGGTGACCGCTCCCCACCCTGCACGGCCTCTGGGGCTAAGACAAGCTGAGACGTGTAGGAACACAGCAGCAGGGCTGCCCACAGCCTTTTCCCTGCTCCAAACCCCGCTGGGGTGTCTTGGGGACCCCAAGTTGGGAATAGTGGGTCATAACCCCTGTGGGTTCTCCAAGGGGAGCACCTCCCAGCTGTAGCACATTTGGAGAAGCAAAGCAATGGTGGAGGGGGAGATTCAGGCAGGGCAGAGATGATCACCAGAAAGGGAAACAGGCATCTACCTGGATGCTTTGCGGCGTGACTGCCCACTCCTGGGGGATTTTGTGGCATCCTAAAGAACCAGAAAGGAAAAATGAGTCATTGTCCTGACCCAGCCCACAACCAGCACAGAAGTCCTGCTAGAGCCAGGTGTGACAGTGCTGCCAGAGCATCCCAGCCCCACCATGCTGCACTGTGCACCATAACACCCTCAAAATATCCCTGTCTCCAAATCCCGTCTGCTGAACATCCCAACAGCACCGTCATCTTCCCACCACGGCCATGAACGAAACGCAGCTTTTGCAACCCCAGCACAGCTGGGACCAGCTGCCACAAGCGCTGTGGGGCTGGTGCCTTGGCACAAGGTCCCATAGGACCTTTGAGAAGGATGCTGTGGGGCGACAGTCTCAAGCGTGTCACAAGTCACACACCTGGCAGGACAGAGGGGCTTTGGCCCTGCCCAGGACTGAGGCGGGTTCGCTGCCCGAGCGGCGGCGAGGAGCCAGCCAGGCACGATGATTTGCTTTGGCCTCAGCTCCGTGGAGCCGAACACCGGGAGGAAATGTTTGAGCTCTCAGAGCAGGAAACTTCTATTTATGCATGTTCTCCGGCCTCAAGAATTTCATCTGTAGCCGGTTTGCTCGGTGACTTTGCAACCTCAGCCAAAAAACAAAGCAGGGTTTCCAAAAAAAGCCGCTAAGGAAAAACAGACTCACACCTCATTAGTTTTAGTATCTCCAGCTAATAAGTAGGAGTCATTTAAAGACTCATCTTGCACAGGCAGCGTGTCCCGGGTCCCCGGAAGGATCCAGAAACAACAGATGCTCCCCACAGTCCACTTTCAGGATGCCCCTTTTGCCCCTGGAGCCGCAGAACCTGCTGCTACCCTCCTCTGGGCTGCGGTATCCCACAACCAGCACATTGGAGGCAACGGAACAAGGTGGGAGAGGTCTCCCCGGCACCCTTCACCCACCATCTCCCTCCCAGCATGGTCCCAGTGGGCCTCCCACGGGCAGCCAGTGTCACCCTCCATCAGCCTCGTGTCCCCCTTGCAAGGTCAGGCTGCTGAACGGAGCAGAGCTGGGCTCAGCAGCCTGCAGGACCTGGGGAAAAGGGTCTCTCCGCCCAGACAAAGCCTCTCCAGGAGGTAGCAGCCCTGCCCAAGCACCCAGGGGTGTGTGGGGAGCAGTGACAATCCCTCTCCAGGTTCTCCTCAGGGTGCTCCAAATCTCCTGCTCACCCCAGAAATCCCCCACCATCACTGGAGGCAAAGAAAAAGTTAAAATTCAGCAAAAAGAGAGGTAAAACCTTCCCTGGCAGTCAGGGTGTGTGGAGATAGCTTGAACCTAAGCAGAAGCTCATCCCTATGTCACACACTAGTGACCAGGACGGGATCCCCACTGCCGGCTCTGCGCTGCCCCAGATCTTCATAGCAGGAGACATCTGGGGTCCCAGACACCCACCCGCCAGCCAGGGGTGCCCCAGCAGCCCCCATCACCTCACACGGCCACAGCAGCCTCCCGAACCCCAGCCTTGCCCTAGCCCAATGGAGGAGCTGACATGGGGCAACCAGGACTCGCTCCCCTCCCCTGCCTGGGGAAACTGAGGCACAGGAGGGTGAGCAAGGCAACGACACCAGAGCCCCTCTCCCTCTTCATACCTTGATGGTGGTGAGCCCCTTGCTAATCCATTTCCATGGCATAGCAGCTCCACTTCCAGCACCCTCCTGGCCCAGAGGAGCAGGTGCCCATGGCCAGGGCCCTCCAGTGTTCCCCGCCTTGGCAGAAGCTCCCTGGCTCTGCCCCGTTCCCCACCCCGATCTAACCGCAGCCGCACCGCTGTCTCTGCCACCAGCTCCTGCACGAGGAAGAGTCAGCCCACGATCAGCTGATAGGAGCAAGCCCCGTGTTATTAAACGCTCCTGTCCAGCAACAAGCTGGGAGACCCTGCAAAGATCCCTTCTGGAGAAGACACTCCGAGCAAGCCAGTATGCCCCAGCCCAGAACAGGACAGGCTGGTCCCAGCCATGTTGGGTTGAAGACCCCCTTGCCAGCTTCATCAAGCAGCCACCTCCCAGCCCCAGGCTGGTTCAATGTGTCCCCAGGTTCTGGGCAGCATCC
>WEIS01059212.1:0-13714 GCA_013389965.1 Todus mexicanus
TAAATCAAAACAACCCTTTATTTACAATAAGTAGCCTCCTTTTAAGAAGAGCTGCTATTATGCTTTGGAGTTCTCTGGTTCCTCTCTATGGTTTTTTGCTGGCTTTCATTGTAATTAGTTGGGGTAGCTGAGCTTTCATTTAGCAAACAGTGGAATTATTTCACATGAAGCAAGGAAATGCCGCAGAAAGTCACGAGAGGCTCTGAACACGACCTTGTTTGGGGTTTGGGAGAGAGTCTGTGGAATTACACGCAGCTGCAAGAGGAGTCTGAGAAGCGTCTCAGACAAATAAAGAGTTTTTTCAAAACATCTTCTGTTTCTCTCCACCTTCTCATCCAGCAAAAATGCAGTTCTGCATTTCAACTACTGCCGTGTGCTTTTCCCTTGCCTTGACAAACGCGGTCTTGCTCGTACCCATGGCAAAAGCTTCTGCAAAGATTGTTGTCCCAGCTTGTCACCGGAGCTGGTGATGAGTGTTGGCATCGCTGGCTGATCAGAGGCAGGAGCTGGTAGTTCAGTGAGAAATGAGATATGATAGGTAGAAAGAGAACAGGCCTTGAAAGCAAAGGCAAGGAATCCGTGTATTCGAGATTCTGATCTAGAGGAAGGGGAACTGGTAGAAGGATTAGAAGAAAAGAGTGAGAGGAGCAAACTTTCCTTCGCTTTTTGCTTTCAACACCGATGCTCGTTCTTCAGAGCTCCTGCAAACATCTGCCTGGCACTCAGAGTATCCTTCTCCAAACTCTCCCTTGCTGTTGTGCCTGCAGAAACGTGTCGATGACGAGGTTAGGGTATTACTCGTGACTTGCGCCACCCCATAGTTTCCCTGCACCCTTGCTCTCTTTCACTACTCATCAGCTTGTGCCTTCTCGCGGAGAAGGGAGCCTTTGCTGGCAGCCCTCTCTGCGGCAAGGCTCATTCATCACACTCTGCACGCTGGAACCGTTAACCCCTATCTAACGAGCAGCTCCTCCAGTCCTTTGCCGGCATGTTTGCCCAGTGACCCAGCCTTAACATTAACTGGATGGCTTCTTACGTAAATCTTGCCCCAGTCCAGCAGTCCCTAGCAACCCTTTGCTTGGCAGTTTGTTGTAAAGTCTGGACCTCCCTCTTCTGATGAGTCTCTTCATCCTTTTCCTTCGCCGTGACCCCTGCGGGGCAACCATCTGTCTACCTCGATGACACTTTTTTTTTCCTTGTAAATCCCTCTCCATCCCTGGTGGGTCATGTAAATCATTTAGCGCGCTGCTTGTTGTACAACCCTTTCCTAAGCCTATGAAGGAAGACAGAATACAGAGATTTCAGCACACGGTAGAGTCAGTGGATGCGGGAGGAGGGGGTGTGCAGCAAGGCAGTGCCGGTAGGTTATGGATAAGGAACACTGGAGTCCGCAGTCATTGGGCTGACTGCACGCAGAAGGACGTGGGGGTTAGTGCATTGAAATCATAGAGTCACAGAATTGTCAGGGTTGGAAGGGACCTCAAAGATCATCCAGTTCCAACCCCCACTGCCGTGGGCAGGGACACCTCCCACTAGAGCAGGTTGCTCAGAGCCCCATCCAGCCTGGCCTTAAAGGATTCCAGGAATGGGGCTTCTACCACCTCCCTGGGCAACCTGGGCCACTGTCTCACCACCTTCATGGGGAAGAACTTCTTGTCTAACCTGAATCTACCCAGCTCTACTTTTGCTCCATTCCCCCAGTCCTACCGCTACCCCACATCCTAAAAAGTCTCTCCCCACTTTTCTTGTAGCCCCCATCAGATACTGGAAGGCCACAATAAGGTCTCCTTGGAGCCTTCTCTTCTCCAGACTGAATAACCCCAACTCTCTCAGTCTGTCTCCACAGGAGAGATGCTCCAGCCCTCGGATCATCCTCGTGGCCCTTCCTTGGACACGCTCCAGCACATCCAGATCTTCCTTATAGTAAAAATCCTCGAGCTCTGTTACCTTGAAGGCGCAGCAGCTCAGCTCAGGGCTGACCTCTGTGCCTGAATAGAGCCGCCCTCTCCCTCAGTTTGTGCCATTAGTGTCGCAAAGGGCTCGTCCCATCGCTGGAGAGGTGACGAGCACTTGGTGTATTTTCGTTCAGTGTGGCTGGGACTGCTCCTGTGTTGGTCTTAAAGAGATGAACACTCTTCCTGGAACATCCTTGGCCCAACCAGACAGCTGGATGAGAGGGAAAATGCCCCTCAATTCCCCATAAGGGAACCATTCCAGTTTTAAGGGAGGGGAAAAAAAAAAAGAAATTAAGTGCTCCGTATTAAGCTTCAGCTTGATTTCTCATCGCGATTGGCTTAAACCCAGAAGTAAGACACTTAATATTCTTGCTGAATCTTTAACCGTTGTAACTCCGGACAGCCTTCTCTGATCCTTACAGATGTCATCAGACGCTTGGTGAAATTCTGCAACAGCCAATTCCACCATCATCTGCGTATTGCAGGGGAAAATGTTCCCTTTCCTGAAAGCAGTCAACGCTCCTTCTCAAGGGCTGGTAAGCCAAGGTTGAGATTAGATCCAGTTCTAAATGGTTCAGCATCAGGATTTGTAGAGACCTCAGAGCCTAGGAACCGCACTGCTCTGGGCACCTAGGATAGACGCATATATGGTATTCTTTTAATGCCTAAACCAGCCAAGAAATACTAATCCTCACAACATACAGGAAGGCAGGAGACTCCTCTGGTTTTAATCTGTGAAGCTGAGGAAGGGTGAGGGGAATTAGCAGAACCTGGAAGAGAGTTCCGCCTTTCAGCGGGGGTTGTTGGTCTGTGAAATGATGGGGTCAGAGGGGACTCTTCAAAACCATGCAAGCCACCTGACTGACGCTAATTTCTAATTATTCGTGACTTACTGAATATCTCAGATGAACAAAAGTACGCCGTTGGAAGTAAAAATTGATTGGAAGGGTTAAATCAAGAAAAAATCCCTTCCCCTGACTGCAGAAGTTTCACCTCAGGCGTTAGGGACGTCCTGTTGTTTCAAATTAATTAATCAATGCAGGAGAAGGCACACGCAGCTCTGTTAGAGGGGAGAAGCACTGGCGGTGATGTTCCTCCTGACTTCCACGGTTCCGCAGCAGCTGTGACGCACTCGGTTATTTTTGGTTTAAAATCTTGTAAACAGTAAGGCTTGAAACATTTTTCTTGACAGCGTAACATGGAACGGAATAAAATCCCTCGCATCAGGGAGGTCCTGCTAATAGTATGCGTGGCCGTTAACCTAAACTATATATGACATAAGGTCTCCTCTTCCTAGACGATTGAATCATTGTCTAGGATATGCTAAAATTCCTTTGATACTTTACGGGGAAAACTGAATCTTCTATCGACTGCAGCTACAATTACGCCGGAGAATTAATTTGGTACCATTATCTCTTAAGTTATGGCATGCTTAATTTTGTCTGCGTCGCTCAGACGAGGAGTCGCAGATGCGTTACGGGAGCTTTGTGCTGAGTTAGGACATGGTCTGCGCCTGGGTCCTGGGGGAAACAGAATTGTCTGTAAATATTCCTTTGACTTGAGCCTAGTTTTCGTAGATGGAATACGTGTTACCGAGCGCTTTGGAGGACTCTGCACTCGAGATACAGTTTTGCTTTTCTGATATGCTGCTGAATATTGAGGAACCTTTTATCTTCTGCTTCCTGGCTGGAGGTAACTTTAGATAGTGCTGTGAAGAGAGCCCGTGCCAATCCCTAATGAAATTTCCAAGCGCAATTTGTGGCAGGCACGCTGCTTTGACCTTTCTGTTTTGTTTTTGTAGGGGGTGTGCAACAGCAGAGTCTAATCTTCCTCCTTCTAAAGTCAGAGCTCGTTTGGTGAGGTTTTCAAAATACCCCGATCTGATAAATCTATCTGACAAGATTTATGAACCTGTTAATACTCCTTAAATTAACTCAAGACATCCCATCATCTTGATAATTACGCTTACACAAGATCGCGGTGGCCATTAATTTGATTTCATATCTAGAGCTACGCGCCGCCTTTGAGAAGTTTTATGCAACGCATGGCGTTGGTCAACTTTTATCGGCAGTACTGAGCTATGTACCTGAAAATTGTTTTCAGCCTTATCTGTTCTTGGGAGGACACGACATGTCTTGAGTGTTCCGTGTGTGGCTGCACGATGTTCTGTCCTGCCTCCACCTCGTCTTCGTTGGCACAGGGCAGAGCTGTGACTCTTCAGGAAATATTAGAGGGGAGCACGTTCCTCCGAGGACTGTTGCGTATGTAGAGATGTCGGTAACTGTCAGCTCCAAATATTCCGTGCGTTCTTGGAGTAAATGAAGGTTCATCACCAACGCGCCACAGGTTCTGTAAAACAGCGAGTAATATTTATTTGGCGTGCTACAAGTGAGTTTTAAACACGGTCCTTGAGTGAAGAATATTTTTATACATGTACAGACTTACCCCTCTTTTGCTGTTAAATATTTACACTTACAGGCGAGGCTTCACCCTGGTGGTGTATGTCTCAGCAGGGACATATAAATACATTCCGTGCCGTGATTTATCAGTCTATACAGTGTTAGGGCAGAAGTGTACACTATGCAAGGGACAGAGCAGCCTGACTTAAGCGTGGCACCATCCCAGTTCTTCCAAATGGCTGCGGAGTCCGGTAAACTCAACTATTTATCTCCGCAGTGGAAAGTTCTTGAGCAGTGACCGACTGGCTCAGTTGCTTGTAGAAGCAAAAACATCTTTCAAAAGCTTTACCAAGCTGCGCTCGAGCAGCAGACGCGTCTCTGCAGCCTGGGCGAACCAACCCATCAGGTCTGCAGAAGCTGCTGCAAGCCTCTGCATCTGCAGCCTCCTCTCTGGCCTCATTTCAAGGAGAACATAAGAATCACAGGACGGTTTGGGTTGGAAGGGACCTTAAAGCTCATCCAGTTCCAACCCCCCTGCCATGGGCAGGGACACCTCCCACTAGACCGTGTTGCTCAACATCCATGTTCCCCTCTAATCATTTAAATGTATGGTCACTTTGATGACCTTCTGCACTGTGGTCATTGTCTAGGGGTGTGTCGGGGCAGGGAAACTGCCTTCTGGAAACTTTAGTGCCGTTTTGATGGCGGCTGAGCTCCATCACCCGAAGCTTTTTTGCCGTTTGTTTCTTTCTAGTGCCTGTGGAACAGATTTTCAACCGAATGAACAAAAGCTTAGCAGGTCTGGGAGGAATCCTGGGTATATTAAAAACAAATGGGAAACAAGACTTCAACCAAAGTCTAGAAAAATATGGACTACAAGTCTCCTGTGAGTTGCCTGGCTGGCTTTCCACTGCTAAATTATTTCCATGCAGCAAGTTTAGCAGGGTTAGACCCAACAGGCATTGGTTGGGAGTCTCCAGGAATTCGTTGTATGGTTGTAACTATTTTTAATTTCCTTCTTAGATAGAAAAAGTATGGGGGTTTTTATTGTTAACAGCATGTGGCGTGATAGCAGCTTTGAAGAGAAGCTGCTTGGGAGAGAATGGGATTCTGAAAAGAATACAGCGATCGTGCCTGGTAGAGGTAAACAGACCCTGTTGCTGCAGGAAAAACACAGTTTCTGTTCTCCCGTGGTGATTTGCCAAATGGGTTGGATGGGGGAGAACTTCCCAGCCCTGATGTTTGCTCCCATCCCTCCCTGGTGTGGTCCTCGCCAGCAGGCTCAGCTGCTCTCTTGGCTGGAGATGATCCGCTGCTCATGGCAATGCTACCCTGACAAAACGCTGTTGACTCCAGTCAGACCAAGCCTCCTCCCTGTAAAAACAAAACTTTCCAGTGAGAAATAAGTCTGGTTGCTTTTAATCTCTCCGCGTCTTCCTCCGTGCCTTCCCTTTTAAATTAAAGCACACATCTTGATTTTCTGTCTTCCTTGCAAGTGGAAATCTGAAGGAGTGGTGGGGGGGAGTGGAGAAATAATGATGAAGGAAGAGATAAATGTAGCCAAGGTGGAAGTCAGAGTTTATTCATGGCGTTACATCTCTGTTATCTTGATCTGGCCTACTTGAAGACTGTTGGTTTTCTTTTCCCATCCGAGCTCCTCTGATGAGTGTTGATAGTTCTCTCCCACCGCTGCGGCCGTGGCCCGGTCCTCTCGCCCCGCTTCCCTCGCAGTCAACATCCACAGGATGTAAATTATAATGCATGTGGGTGGAAGAAGAAACAGCAAAAAATAACCTTCCCTGGCATAGCAGGCAAACCACCCATCTGCTTTCCACCAGCTCCCACATCTCCTGTTTCTGAAGCTGCTGCACCTATTTTGCAGCTGAGTGCCAGGCTCCAGCTATCCTGCTGGAATCAACAACCCGGAGATTCTCTTCCACCTTTTATTACCTTTCCTCCCAGGAACGCCTCCTTAAGCCCACCATATTTCTGGACTTCTGCTGGTTTTGATTATTACCCTTTGATTTAGAGAAGTGCGAGGTTTATTTTGTTTTGTGTTGTTGAGAGCCTTTCCAAGGGCGAGGTAGTGCGCAGATAGCTTTGCGTTCTCGCTGCCAATTTTCTCCTGCTGTTGAGGAATTCATTTAGGCTTAGTTTGGAGGCAGGGTTGGCTGTTTTTCTTTTCACCTCCCCGATATCGCTGACACCCAACTATTAAACCAAGTCGTGAGCCAGCCTGTCAAAACCCGTCGTTAGCTTAAAGCTCACGAGCCTTTAATAAACAGGTTGTTTTCTTGAGGCTTTGCAGCCTGCTCGGGCTTTTCAGGCTTTTCCGTGCAACCTCTGCTGGAGGCCCTTCTTTAATGGAAGCCGATTCCGAGGTCACCAGTTGTTTTCAAAAGCCATGACTTTAAATAGAGCATCAATAAAATTGCCAGGGCTGGCAACGCAGAGCCTCTTACGCTCTAAGCTTTGCAGTATTTCCAGTGCTTTTGTGAGGCATTAGAGTGGCACTTGCCCCGCTCCCCCCTTTTTTGCCTCATTTGAAGCTGTTCACACAGCTTGCAACATGGCTCTGTCAAGGTTCACAGAGGCTCCAGCTTCTTTCCTATGTGACCCAGACGTTCTGTCCCCTGAAATGTGCCAGACAGACAAGAGGTTACTTGGAGAAATAGTTTGCACTTTTCCCAGACTCTGCCGCTCAGCCTCTCCAGCAAATATGTAGCTGAGGTAATGGCGCTGTGGGTAATTTGTACGTCTTTTCCAAAAGCTGAGTGTCTAAACTAATAAAATCAAGAAACTTTGTCGCAAACTCTTTGTTTTCTTCAGGTTTCCTTCAGCCACTGCTTTAGGAGCATTTACTGGGACTATTCCACAGCGTAGAGTCGCTTGACTGAAGCGGAACCCCAGAGGTCTTCCTTGTGAGCGTACAGAGAATTTGCCTGAAGGGTTTCAGAGGCAAAGCACGCTTCTTTTTTTTTGCACCTGAGCATAGAATCATAGAAGCAGTTTGGCTGAAAAGGACCTTTAAGGTCGAGTTCAACCATTAACCCAGCACCGTCAAGCATGGTTGTGTTTCCACTCACCTGCGCTGATAACAGCGGTAGTTAGTAGGCACAGGCCATTTAAAATTACGCTGCTCTCTTTTAAGGCACTTTTCAGCCTAAATGCCTATCCAAAGAGTTTTTTGCCTAGACTGAGGTGGAACTGGAAGTGGATCAGGTTATTCCCAGTACGTTGGATCTCCTGCTTCCCCCACCAGAGCCTTTCACGGGGAGCTGCTACCCACCCCAAACTGTCCTTCTCGTGCTTGCTTGGTGGAGCAGGTTCTTATAACCTCAAACAGCAGACGCGAGCAGAGACTGCTTCTGTAGCCCAACACATAGCCTTGGGGAGGCCCGAGGTCAAGTATTTTCTTCAAATCCAGCAGAGGTTGTTTTCCATACTCTAGGTGAGCGCTCTCTGTGTTGGAAGGAGTTCTTGTTAGCTTTCTCTGTTCGTGGGACAGGGACCTGTTGGAGTGAGGTCCCAGACAAGGGTCATGAAGGTTATGAGAAGTCTGGAACACCTGCTATGAGGGAAGGCTGAGGGAGCTGGGGTTGTTCAGCCTGGAGAAGAGAAGGCTCTGGGGAGAACTTACAGCAGCCTTCCAGTACCTGAAGGGGGCCTACAAGAAACTGGGGAAGGACTTTTTACAATGCGTGTAGCGAGAAGACAAGGGATAATGGCTTTAAACCGAAACAGGGTAGATTTAGATCAGATGTAAGGAAGAAGTTACTCGCTATGAGGGGTGTGAGACACTGGCCCAGGTCGCCCAGGGAAGCTGTGGATGCTCCATCCCTGGATGTGTTCAAGGTCAGGCTGGACGGGGCTCTGAGCAACCTGCTCTAGTGGGAGGTGTCTCTGCCCATGGCAGGGGAGTTGGAACTGGATGGTCTTCAAGGTCCCTTCCAGCCCAAACCATTCCGTGATTCTACGACCATCCTTTGCTCCCTCATTTACTTCTGCTTAAAGAAAGAACGTTTCAAATTCTTACCTCTTTCTGGGTTTGATGGGCGATTTATTGTTGTTATTGAAAACCTGGTGCCTTTCACATGCTCTGCAACTAGAAATGGGAACACAAACTCTAGAAACCTGAGAGCTGTGCAACATTCAGAACTGAAGCCAGGCAAGGTAGAACAGAACAAATCATAAAATGGCCGGGCAGCCAGCATGCTCCACAGCCGCACGGGAGCTTTCAGTCCTTGCCTCAAAGTGCACGAAAAAAACAACTAGAAAGAAAGGAATGGAGCGAGGGAGGGAAACAGAGAGAGAAAATGAAGTGACTTTCTCACAAACTACCTGAGCGTTAATGCCAGAACCTCCCTGTCTGATGCAACCACCCTGACTTTAACCCTGCTCTTAAGTCTTGCGCCATACCCAGAAGCTGTGTCCTTAAGCTGAGAAGTTTCTTTGTACGAAGCCAAACCTAGGATTTTTCCACAAAAACTGACGTCTCCTTTGTTAGTGATTTCTTATGGATCCTTGTCAGGATGGTCCTGGCTGAAATACGGTGTTCATACCTTCCCAGTGACTCCTGCTTAGCCCAGCTGGAGGTGGAGCTGGGATGGCAGGCAGGTGTCCACCAGCTCTTTCCCTGCATATTCTGCTTCTTCAGAAATTTAATTGAAGGTGACATTTGGGATGAATGCGAGACATTCAGCACCAGGAAAAGCCTGGCTCTGGTTTAATGTAACCAGAGATTACATCAGACTGGTCTCAGGGGCAGGGAGGCTGTGGGGCTTCGTCACCAGCTCACTCGGCTTGCATCAAACCTCTCCTGGAGATGTCCCCTTAAGGACTCTCCTTCCAAGCACTGCGTTAGATGTTTGCCAAAGACCGTCCCTTCTAGTAAAGCTGGGGGAGGCTGTAATTAGTTTTATTTTATACAAGTTCAGTGTGACTCCGATGAATTGCAAATTTGATGAGGCATAAGGTACTTTGATGATGTAAGGAAAACACAATTTAATTTTTAATTCACATTTCATTCAAGAACACGGTTTCGGAATATTTCTGGTTGATTTTTCTGTCTCTTTTTTTTTGTTTGTTTGTTTTGTTTTTAAGTTGGAAGCTGCCTCAGCTCGTTACACATGCTACTGTCGTGGCATTTCGTAGCTAAGCTCAAGGGGAGTTGTAGAGGTTGCTGCCTCCTGAGAGCGTAACTCGGTGAGACAGTGGCTTCTCTGGTGACATCAGTGCAAGAGCCTTCTGGCTCCATACAGCTGCCTGCCACCACTGAGGTGCCACCGCCGAGGCTTTGGAAGTACGACTGTTGGCAGAACTGCTGAGCCAACACTGAAAATATCCCAGTGGAAAAACAACTCTATAGGGAAAAAGGAAAAGGTCCCGGATATTGTTACGCCGGATCAATTCAGCGACGTGTTTTGTAGGATGGTGGCACACGTGGTGGCTAAGCTGTGCGTGAGTCCAGCTGAGTGGGACCCTTCAAACCTCAACTCAGGGCCGTAGCCAGCAATGGGAGAGACGAGACAAGGGGTAATGGACACAAGTGGCTCCTGGGGAGATTCTAACTGGACTCCGGAGGAAAAGTTTTCACCATGAGAGCAATTAGACAGCGGAGGAGTCTCCCAAGGGAAGCGGTGGATTCGTCAACTGTAGATAGTTGTAAGGGTCAGCTTGACAGGGTGCTGGGCCAGCTCATTTAAACTGTATTTCTTTACCTTAAAGGACTGGGCTAGATGATCCCTGAGGTCCTTTCCAGCCTGGTGTTCTATGATTCTATAGTTCTGTGAATTTGTCAGCTGCCGCACATCAGCTACTCAGACATCTGAGTTAGTTTAAGCACTGGCGGTGGGAGGGTATTATGGAAATACCGAAAGCCAACCAAGATACAATTACAGGCTTCTGCAGCTTCCATCAGTTGTCACGTACCCGCCAAGTTAAAAGTTTTCACGGTAAAATAAGTAAATGTGAAATTAATCAGGCTGATTGCTGGGTTCATTTCCAGAAAGCTGGTTAGCTGCTGGTATTTGCGGATTGCTGATTCATCTGGGAGACGTGGATACATCCCTTGGGAAACAAAAAAAAAGAAAGAAACATTTCAGTTGCATCCTTTCAAGCCTTTCTTCTCTTCAAATACCCTTGTAACAAAAACACTTTCCGAAAGGTATTTGGGTTGGTGGCTGAAAGGAGAAGATGTGGTTATGCTGCAAGTTGTTAAATGTATTTACAGCCTTTTTTGGGAGCTCAGTGGGAGCTGTGCCGTGCTTATTTATTAGTCTGTTTCAACAACCGCTGCTTGAAATTAGAGAAAATCTATTGCCATGATCTGCAGAAACATTATGGATTGCTTGCGTTACGATGAGTTACGAGAGGCAGTTTGAGTGAAGCCCAGCACGTGTTGGTAGCTGTAGTTTGTCAGGAGAAAACACGTCGTTTCAATATTCAGACATTCTACATGAATGGGTCTGCAGTTTCTTAAGCTGTAAAAGGAGTCTGGTTTGAACTGATGTCTCAATTTCCTTTGTGATTTCTCAGGCCTGGCCAAAAGGAATGAAAAACCTGGTTTCACTAGGCTAAAAATTGGTTCAGTGGTGGTGACTTCAGCTGGTGCCTCCCAGCTGCTCCTTCCTGCCCTGAGCTGTGCAACTGCAGGTGTTTTCCACTATTGTGAACGAATCGGGAACTTATCTGGCAGAAAAATGATTTGGGAGAAAAAAGCAAAGAGCATTAGAGCCAGTGCTGATCAATCCCAATACCCGGTAATTTATGTAGGTGCTTCCCCGGATACATGTTCTTCTGACAGCTTGCAGTTCTCAGTCAATTCTTTCAGGTTCATCTTCGAAAGGAAGAATCATGGAGTCCTAGAGTGGTTTTTGTTGGAAGGCACCTTTAAAGGTCACCTAGTCCACCCCTGTCCCTGCAGGGAGCAGGGCCATCTGCAACTAGAGCAGGGTGCTCAGAGCCCCCAACAACCTCCCCTGCAATGGGGACAGGGATGGGGCAGCCACCCCCTCTCGGGGCAACCTGGGCCAGGCTCTCCCCCCCCTCAGCACCAACAAGTTCTCCCTTCTCTCCACTCTCCATCTCCCTCTGGCAGTTTCAAACCATCCCCCCTTGTTCTGTCCCGACAGGCCCTGCTCCAAGGATTGATGTTGCTAAAAAGAGATGAAGTTGGCAAAAAACTGTCATGGCATCCAGGACCTTCCCTTGGTCTGGTGGCTGTAGTGCCAAGGTCATGGCACGCAGCATCTCTGAAAAATAAAGACTTCCAAATAAATAAACAGCAAGGAGAATTTGTAGGTCCTACAGGCAGCTCACCAGATTATAATGTGTGTGAGGATGTGTGCGTAATTATGTTGTTTCAGAAGATGAGCTAGCTCTGTAAGGCAGGGACTTCCCTTGCGTCGCGTTTGATTTTATTCTCCGCTTAAAAATGTATTACTGGAATTCACTCGGCGTGTTCGGCGATATTTTAGTTTCCCATTGCAAGAGTAAATTAACAGTTGGACAGTTAAAGTCTTTCTCTGCTGTGTTTGGTACTGGTCCTTGTCGGCGGGATTTTGTGGTTTGAGTTCCCTCACTTTGAGAGAGACAAAACTCCAGTAGAGAAAGTTCTGAGTGATCAGAGATTTCAAACAGGTAACCACTCAGAAAAAATTGGCTTGCTTAGTCTACAAAAAAAAAAAAGGAGACCAGAAGGGATGGAAGTCTTTGATATGCAAAATGCCAGTATTTATGTGGCGGTGATCAATGGGCTTGCCCTAATTTTTCAGAGGAAGCAAAGCAATCCCTCTAATGTGCCACAGAGGTGATTTAGGCTAAAAATCTGCAAGACCTTTCCATTGCTGAGATGTTAAAACATCATCAGTGGCTACCTGAGGGTGACTTAATGCAGCGTCCTCGCTGAAGTAAGAACAGCTTACATAATCATCAGTCCTAGGCAATCTGCGTGTGCTTGAGAATAGGAGGTTGGACGAGTTAATCTCCGAATTCTTCAGCCCTCTATTTCTATGTTTTCCTGCATGAGTAAAAAAACCCCTCGGAGCACCCTGTGGCTCAAACAGAGGACTTTGTTAGAGCTCTGTCTGCTTTTTGCATCTAGTTTTATCCCTGTCTACGCTTGGGTCTTGCTCTACCTCCGGCCACATGTTCTTGCCCTCTTCCTCGTGACGGTTCTCCTACAGCTGCGTGGTGACCTAGACTGCAACATTGACCCGACAGGAAAGCGACCCAGTACTAGGGATTAGTTTGATGGTGTTTATTCACCTCATGGAGCCCGTTTAGTAGATATAATGCAAACTCTCTAGCGGTGATAGGTTGTATGTATGGATTCTGTCGGGAATGTTGATTAATGGACAATGCAGGATATGGGATCAAGTCTTCTGCAGTTTTCTCTGGGCCTAGTAATGACTTGGGGAAGCCACATAAGAATTTTATCTTGTTTCCTTGCCTGTAAAATAACAGTGCTTGTCTAACTCGCAAGAACTGTTGCACAGCACGCACTTAGAATTGAGTTTGAAGAGTGGGCGAAAGTCTGAAAATGCTGTTGTTGTTTTTTAAAGGTGAAAGCAGCATTTTCTGGTAATTGTGGTAGAAAATTAACTTGAGCTGACACAATTTCTTATCTCTTTATGCCACAATAATTTGTCTCCTGCGAATGTATGAAGGTAGAGTCGGGGAATCCACTCAGAGAAGTATTTCTTAGACATTTATCGCATCTAATGCAGCCTGTTTTTCCTCATTTTTATTCTCACCGTGTGTAGGGAAGATTTAATATTTTCCCAACTGGAGCAGTTTATGGTCAAAATGCACTGAATACAATGGAAGGGTTGCAAAGACTTGAACGTTTTGAAAACTCAGGCCGCAATCAGGGGACTGCGATCATGCTGTCCTTGTCCTGCCCAGAGAACTGGAGTATTCAGAGCTGCTCGAGCTATAAACACACTGTGTCATCCCTCCTTAAGCTCTCGCAACAGCATGAAAGCCCCGGTCGGTGGTTTTGGCACATTTTCCTGAAACCCCGTTGGTGTAGAACCTCCTCAGCCAAAGGAGTAAACAGCTTTTGATCCTGCGTCGCTCCAATGGGAACGGAAGTCTGGAATACAAACACGAGTTGGGCTTGGGTTTAGGAGGAACGCTTCGCAGCCCGTGTGGAAAAGCGTCGTCCTCCTCTCCGGCGGCGATGGGCTGCGTGCTGGTGGGACGTGTCCTGTAAATACGCCTGCTGAAATGTAGGCTTAGAATCATAGAATCATAGAATAATTAAGGCTGGAAAAGACCTCTGAGATCATCGAGTCCAGCCTATGACCTACCACCACCACTCAGCTAAACCCTGCCACTAAGTGTGGCATCCAGTCT
>WEIS01059215.1:2560-25584 GCA_013389965.1 Todus mexicanus
TGCAGGCTAAGACAAACTTGGAGCATTGCGGTAGACCCAAATAAATCAGCTCTCTGGTGTGGCCTCTTGCGCACTGGATTTGCAGATCTAATATTCTTCCAGTTTTGAGTCCAAAACCAGTAACCTGTCCTTCTGGTTTCTCTAACGATTATGGCTACTTTTCGCGTGGCTGCTCCTGCTAAATTGCTTAAAATTTTAGTTTAATACATATTACTTATTACAGTCAGCTGATAATACTACCAATCCTTCTGTTTTAGTAGGCAATATTCCAGGTCTCTCATTGAGATAAACTACTCAGTCTTTGACCTCGTAGTTTATCCGCTTCAGAACCAGATTATTGTCTCATAAAACTGTTGAGATGGTGCAGTTAATACTTACTATTATTTTAGAGGCCAGAACCATAATCTTCATCGTAAAGATTTAAGTCCTTTTTACATGCTTAAAGTTTTCAAACCATGGGTCATATCCTGCCATTGATTTTTACGCAAAACTTCCAGAGTTTTTTGCAGTAATTGGGTTCTTTCCTCTTGTGATTTCACACCACAGGATGATGCAATCACATTCCTAATACAAATTTATGAACTTTGTATCATCGAATTGGTGCTATAAAACAAAATCTTTTTCAGTCCAAAGGGCATGTGTGTGTATATTTGACAGACCTGTGCATCATTCTGCAAGCAACCATTTTTCTTAATATCAGCCAGCGAAACAAAGTTATATGTGAGTGATGTTGCTATTATTGAACTGATGGTAAGCCCAAGTGCTGTGTTGTTCCCTTCCTGAAATCATTTGATACAACAGTGGCATTCCTGCTCAAACGCTACAAATCAAAAGACACAGACCCAACTTCAAAGGGAAATTAAAATGTCCAGATGAAAGTCGAGATGAAAGTCCAGATGGAAAGACAAGTGTCGCTAGCTTTGGCTCATCAGATAACTGGGGAACCAGGTGCATGTTTGAATTTTTCCCTGTCACAAAAATAAGGTCTTCATTCTTACTGAAGAGGTGAGGGTCTGTGGACGAGCAGGTCTATCGCCCCGTCTATAAAAGGTCTCTGTTATCTCAGTGCTTAAAATGAATAAAAGTTCATGAGAATTAAATCCCATTTTTCCCTTTTATACCAAGTACATATGCACTTTTATGTTCATTTCCTGTTTCTTTTAAAGCAAGCAAAAATAAAGCAGAGTTGTAGAATAGAAGATAATGAAATGTAAAAAGAAAGAGAATGGAAAATTAAGTGTTCTTTTGAAAGTTGGCTGTCACTAAATGTTGGTTGCTCTCTCAGGACTAAGCCTGGGAAACACATGATTGGAACCAGTGAAATGCCAGATAGATACAGTATAAACCTCCTCTTCGCACTCCCCTGCTTCTCCCACAGCCTTGGGTCACAATCTCCCTGTTATCCTGCTGATGATTGTCTTGAAACAAGGGGCCAAAATTAGTGTCTAAAGAGCATCACAGAGTAGAGGAGCCTTAACCCTTCTCACTTTGCTCTGAGATATCACCAGTAAGGAGAGAGAAGATCCAAAGGCTCTCTGGAAGGCATGTGCCACCAGACAGCCCCTCCTACATACAGTTACTTTCCCTTATTGATAGGCTTTGCCAAATGATAAAACCAGAGAACTAAAGGTTGCCATGACATGTAGCTTCTCAGTTAAATTACTCTTCTTATTTCTGAGATCTCTGGGGAAAGCAAAACCAAACCAAACCCAAACAACCAAACAGCAAAATTGTCTTTACTGATAAGAAAAAACCCCCAACATATTTCCAGAGTTATAAGAAATCTGTTATTCTGAAGTTGCATTCTTAATGCCAAAAATGTTGCATTCTTTTTTTGAAAAAAAAAAAAAAAAGCAGTGTGATTCTACACTTTTGAGCTCTTGGGGATGCTGTTTACTTTAGCTACTATAACTATCATCTGTCACTCTCATTTATGTCAACAAAGGGACAAAAGTTCCCTGTCAGCCAAAAGAAAGAGGACAAATGGTCTCTAAAAATATTCTATTTTCTCTTTGCAGGATTCAAACCAAATCCTGACAATGTCCCACTAGCAACAGGCACACCCAGGCACAGGGATCTGTTTCAATGGGGTTTACCTCCTCCACATTTTGCCTTCTCAAGACTGAATGTGACCAACCAGTGGGACGGCTCTGACAACAGTTGGTCTAAACCAGTTGGTCATTCCAGAGGGAATTAATCCCTTGTAGCTTACGCACCTCTCTTAGGATGGGATAGATCATCTCCAGGACCTAGCTCTATACACTGACTGTAAAAGGAGCTGAGATGTCCAGTTTAGAGAGGACGCAAGCACGTTAGATGCTATTTTAAAAAATAAGATCAAGATGAACTCCATACCAGTTCTGTGATCAATATCTCTTCTTCTCCCCAAATGATGTCTAATATAAAATTACCCCATGCAAGAGGACAGACTTACTGACCTGAGAGGTTTTTGTAAATTCTGAGATCATTGCAGTGTTTACAGCAAGAAACTTTCAGTCTGTGTCTCTCAGAGTGATTTATCCTGTGGTAATGTTTTCCTCAGTGCAGGGTATTGACAATAGGCTAGTCTCTCTTTTTTTTCTAGTGTTATTTCATGGTCAGTAATATATTGCAATTCATACTCCATCACTCATTTTGTGTCTCAAGTCACTGATCTATAGACATTGATGATTCTTTGCTGCTGAGTTGTCAGAGATTTAGAACCTGTAATGCCACTTTTTACAATCTGACCCTTCCTGAACAGATTGTAACTGATGGTTTTAACATTCTGATCAAGTAAAATTTCCCACCTAGTTTCATTAAGGCCATCTTGAAGTTGAATATATGCTCATAAAAGATCATTTCCAGTTCCTTCTGTTATTGCCTAGACCCCTGGCATTAGTGTACAAGAAATTAAAGAATTTATTCTCTTAATGTCCCTGGGTGTCCTGATTAATTTTGTTCTTGACATATTAATTTTTGTGCTAAATGAATGTTCATCTGTCCCTTCTTTTTGTTCTCCCCTTTTCTTCTTAATTTAGTGCTCTCCTGTCCAGTTTAAGCAGATTGCACCAGGGGAAGATTGCTTCTGCTGCTGTTGAGGTGGAAGCCATCCAAATTATACTTGTCTCTTCCTACAGAAGTGAGCTCTTGGCCTCAAAGCCAAGTGCTGCTCCTGGGCACCCTCCATGCATACCATGGTTCACTCTAGGATCTTTAGTTGTTGACTTCTTTTGTGCAAAGAGTACAAAAGATCTCCAGTAAAATAACCTGGGCATTTGTCTCCTGAAGACTGTGCCAGGCTAGACATAAAGCCACTGGTTTTTACTGTGTGGCAACCAGTTCTGTACATCAGATTAAGGGTGGAAATTCAGAACCATTTTCAGGAAAAGTGACATTGCTGTTCAGTGTAAAACACCATCCTAGAATATCCCACTCTCCTGGAGTTCACCATGAACTTGGAGTAAACTGATTTCAGCCAAGCTATTGTTGCAGCTACTAGCTAGTGAGGTGGCCCTTTCACTTTGGTTCTGCTTTAGTTTAGGAGGGTGAAAATTGAGATACCTTCAGCTGAAATCTATGCATTTCTGTCAAGTGCACAGGCGACATTAGGAAAATCAAGACTTTGCTCCCCAAAATTATTTTGCCTCGATTTGTTACTGCAGGTCAGTGAGTTGGTGGAGATTCTATTGCGTCCACAAAGCAATTTAGCCCAGCAGAGAGACAGGCTATGACTCCAATGCATGTTCCCTGGGCTGTTCCTCCTCGTGCAGAAACAGACCCCTCAGGAGTATGCAGAATTACACCAGATTTTAGCTAAATTCATTACAAAGCAGGTTCAAGACTTTTCAGCTGTGCCAAGTCTGAGCATGGGCCACCTCCACCAAAGGAAATGGAAGGGGAAAACTAAAACCACAGCTGGGCTGAGCTCCCAGCATGAGCCATGGAGGCTGAGCCTTCCTGCCGCTGCTGCTGCTACTGCCGCCTTTGGCTGAGACAAGAGGTGTGGGAGACATTACCAGAGTGCCAGGAGGTGCTCGTTCCCTCTCTCTGCTCCTCCATGCCAGTGGTGACTGCTCCTTCACACATCCCAAATTCTCTCTTGGCAGTGACAGCAGAGCTGCCAGCCCAGCTCTCCAGCCCTTTGGCAGAGGTGAAGGAGGCAGCAGGACACAGGCTCATTTCCTCCCACAGCTGAGCAACTGCTTTCTCTGGCTCTGTCTAGACCTGGCCTTGGTCTTACAACTGTAAATATAGTTTTCTAACGAGTGCTGGTCAAAGCTTTTTCCTTCCGAAATCTCTCTTAATGCCATGTGGTTATTTCACAAGCTCTGCATCACTCTATGGTCCTTTTCATGCAC
Organism: Todus mexicanus; assembly: GCA_013389965.1. Lineage (NCBI taxonomy): Eukaryota > Metazoa > Chordata > Aves > Coraciiformes > Todidae > Todus > Todus mexicanus. The sequence continues at coordinate 6,901 of WEIS01059215.1, forward strand.
AACATCAAGCTGAGGTTCAATTTTCAACAGATCTTTCCTCAAAATAACTAAATATCAGTGACTTTGTCTCAGGCCCCTGCATAGCAGTTTTAGAGACTGGATTTGTGCCTCTGGTCCCAAGCAGTCAGCTAAACAAATGGGTTTAATGGAGAGATCTGTATCGGAAGGGAGGGAAAGGAAGGGGACGATAACATCAATTTGGGAATCCTGGACACTCCAGGGCAAACAGCCCTTGGAAAGCCTTAGCTGAGGCGAAGCTTCCCTGCTGCTGAGAGGCCCACAGAGGAAACCAGCCCCTCAACTCTCCTTCCCCACCCACCATCCCCACCACTTGCTGCGGCAGACGATTCCCACCAGTGGGAGGGATGCTCTACACTGCAGAAGAGGGTGTCTGGTTTCTGGGGCTATCCGAAATTGAGGCACACATTGTTCTGCTGCTGGGAAGGGATGTCCCAACTGCTGTTTCTGCTAAATGAGCTCGTCGCCCATCAATAGTGATGATTTTCCCTCTTGCTGAGCTTGCTGATGGCTCCTGCTCTGGCTCTGCCTATTGTGAGTCGTTCTCTCTTACTGCATTTGTCATTAACCTCTCTCACTAGCCATGGCCCCACAAACTGCTGTAGCTAACCATGTCTGCTGCTGGTTTATCAGACATTTTACTGGTTGCTGTATACCTTACCCTCTGTCTTTGCTTTCATCTTCTAAGTCTTCCAGCAAGCCCTGCAGCATTTCAGCAGTTTTAGGAAATGTGATGACATGCTGAATCCAAATGGAAGTTTTCCCTGACTTGAAGAAGAGAAAGCAAATCCTACCCCTCCAAGGCTCCCCTCTGCCCAACATTTCTTCCCCTGGGGCCACTGGCTTTGGATGATCCTTCACACTGGTATAACACTAAGCTCATATGTGCTGAGCTGCATTGTTCATGGGAAATCATATCTTCAGCTGATGCAGGCTGGCAGGGCTCTAGCTGGCTCAGCTAAGGATTTACCCCAATGAGTTTCCTAAAGATGAAAAATACAGTCAATCAAGTGGATGGGAAGTCATCAGCAGGGTGATGAACAATTTGCTGCATGAAAGATGTTCTCCAGATAGTTTAGTCTCCTAAAAATCTGGAACAAAATGGAAATCGCAATGTCAAAAATGAAAATACTATGTCATTCCTCTGTAATCAGAAAGGATATTTATAAATAAGAATATTTTCTTAATCACGGCTCCAGCTGACGCAAAAAAAACCCCAAAACGTAACGTGATAGGAAGCTAATGCTGGAAAAATAATTAACTCAAAGAATACATGAATGTAAAAGTAAACTTCAGCCTGCTGTCATTTAAATTTCACTGTATTTCAGGCATGGGTAAATAAGGTCAGCTCCCTAAGCTACGATTCTGGTTTCTTGGTATCAGATATTTTCCATTACAAATCATCCCCTGCACTGTAGACTTGTGAACCATTTCTTTTAAAAATTGGAGAGAATGGATAGCTCAGGTGATTAAGTGATATTGAGTTTTTCAGCTATATAGGAAAATACATTGGTGATTACCAGAGTGAAGCTTCAATACATAAATTATTATTTAATTCCTTTTACTAAAGGAAACTTTAGGGCCCATTTCAGCCCTTAGGTAGCTAAAAATTCAAAGTATCTACTTCAACCCTATCCAGCAGTCCAGACAAACACATGGTTTTGAAGCTTATTTGGGATGGCTTGGTTTTGATCAAAGATGGGAGTGAATTTTGGAGTCAGGGAAGACAGAAACCTCCCCTTTCTTTGTCTCCCCTGATGATGCCAGAGCTGTAGGATCACAACAGAAATACAGGCACTCTCTCCTGAAAGACAGCAGATTTTTATCACTGCATGCATTTTTTTACTTTGCTCCTTGTATTTCCAAATTCTCCAGGATAGCAAAGGCTGCACTTCGGATTTAAGGTTAGAGGAAACAATGAAAATCAAATATGATGGTTCCAAATGCATGGTTAAAAGGAGGGTGGTGTGGTAGCTGAGGAGTTGCATTGCTAGAGGTAAAAAAGCATGGCAATGAAGAGAGCATGGGCAAACCGGGGCTGGAAGGGCAAAGCTCTTTTATCTGCGTGGGTTTCTTTGCTGCCTAAAGGAGATCTTGGACTGTGCAACATTGTATTATACATATGCATATATGCATAATCAAATTAATCACACATTAGTAAATAAATTAATGTATCATGTCTATGTGGGGTGAGGAAGGAAGCTAAGGAAAGCCTTGCACATAAAAAAGTCCATATTCTGTTTCTATGTAGTTACCAGCTAGAAGCTGATGATCTCCGTTAGTTTTTGAACAGACTTCGAAACACCTTTCAAATATCCCCTCAGGCCTTTCGAGAAGGAATTTCGAGAGACAGGTTTTTCTCTTTGAAAAGCCTTAATGTTCTTTTTGACTGGTAAGAGGCAGAGTGAATGAAAGGGCCCAAAATGCTTGCTCCTGAAGCGATCCATTTAGTTCAATTCCCAGCCCCTCCATCCCTTTAGTGAATTGTTTAGAAAGGCATCTTTCAGCTGCTGCAGATGTGCTGCTCTGTCAATTATCAAGCTTAAATGGTAGGGTTTGCACATTTTTGTCTCCAGCAAATTCTACTATAAACTTCTTTACCTCTTCCTTAATGGCTTCCTAATGTATCTTAGTGAAAGATGGATATCCCCTACTCTCTTTTAAACACCTCATTCCTTAGATATTTTATCTTGACAGTTCTGCCTTCCACAGCTGGCAATCTCCCAAACACAGAAGCACATTTTTGTCTTGTGTAGGCCTACCATGACTAAATGTTATCGTGGCAATTTTATACTTGAGGTTATCATTGTGCAGCACTGCAACTGCTACTTTTCAGCTTCTTCCATAGAGCACAAGGGTCGCAGTAGAATGGAGAGATTTATAAAGCTGTAGCAAAGAAACCAAGATCCTTTAACTCAGGAGTAAATCAGCACACATTAAAAAGCTCACTTCAGGTTGGCTTACCAACATGGAGCAATGTTTGTGCCAAGACAGATGCTCCAGATGGGGCACTCCGTGCAAGTGCATACCACATCAGATGTCCTTCAGTGCTCACAGGGACACTGAAAACCTCCACACTTATCTGCTTCCTGATAGAAACTAGTTGCCATTCCTGATTTATGCAAAGCAGTAATTAAAGAAATGCTTCAATAAAGATAAGCGCCATGGTTAGCATCTGTAGAAGTAACACGTATTGTGCTTATTTCATGCAGCTGAAATTTGCTAAAATTAGGAGAGTGGGATGAAAATCTGCTCTCAGTTCCAGTCACTGGAATTTTATACTGAGCAATTTCTGCACAGACTTTTAAAAAATGTGTTCCTAGAGAAATTCATGCCAGTGTGCAGCACATAGCGCCAATCTGATCCCCTGCACAACCTTATTGCAAACATGCTAAGCCTGAAAACTCTATCTCAAGATTCATTAGATATTTGAAGAACAGCTTTTTTGGAACAGTTTGGGGCTTTTTAATTTTCAAAGTGATTATGATAAAATCAATATTTTGGGGGTATTTTGAGGGTGATATATGGTACTTGCAGAAACTTGGACCCTGCCATTGTCCCACAGTAGTATCTCCCATCTAGCACCTCAAACTGATTTCTTATCTATATTTTGAAGTACACTAAACAGAAATACAAGATGTGTTTATTAACAGTGCTGTAAATGCACATAGCAAAAGCCTAGACTGGATGAAAAACAGAGTAAAAAAGCAAACCTGTGCAGCTACAAAAATGTAATTCAGACCCATAATGGGTCTTCTGGCCCATAATGGAAGGCATGAGTCTGTGAGGGGAAGAACATTGAGATCAGTGCTGCTCAGGGAGACGTGTTTCAGCTCCTAAATGCTGACGGTTCAGAAAAATTTCATTTTTCCTCATCAGTGCCAAGTTTTAAGGCTTTCAATTTTGGCTTTCATCAGGAAATCAAATCATCAGCCCTTTTTGTAAAATGCCAGCATTTCTGAAAAAGAGCTCAGGATTTTGTGAGCTCCACTGGACAAAATAGCAGAAATTTTTCAAGTTTATATTTTCGTGCATCTGTTGGTGAGCGGAGAAGGAATGCAGCCAGCTAGCACCTATTAGCCTGTACTGGAGTAGTATGTTCATAATAAAACTGATTCTCAGCATGAATCCTCATCCTGTGGCCATGCTGACAGAGGTGACCAGTATAATATACATATAGAAGCTGAATACATTAACAGGTTTAATACAAATATGTCACACTATTTCCACATCATACCTGCTGATGATTCAATATAAGGTTAAGGCAATGCAAAGGCTTCTCTTCCCCACAAAGAACATATACAACTTTTGTATACAGTGACCCTACTGAAAAGAATAAAAGATCTCTTTATATATTTGAGTATATGTGAGAAAAGAAACCTATTTCCCCTCTGAAGGAATGTGAAATAATCCACTCAGCTAAACAAAATAAGAAATATATTTTTGAACCTATGCTGTTTTCTGTAGCTGGGAGTTTCAGAAAGCTTATTTGCTTCCATAATCTTAAATCCCGAGCTTTAATTATCCAAGGCACGTGGTTTAGGCATTGTATAAAACCAGGCATTAGACAGACTTAAAATCAGGTACAAAGATGAGGGGGAAACTATTGCTGCTTTTGCAATATTTAACATTTTCACTGAAGAGTGTGGCTGCAAATGACAGAGTCCAGTTTCACATGCCCTCACACTGGTTGTACCATTAAGGTTCGGGCTGCAGCCCCTAATTTGTGCGGCAGAGAAATGGGAAAGCATGCCAAGCAATGTGGTTTAAAAAAGCCAGGATTACAGGCTGCTTGCAGAGAAACACCTCCCCCACCTTGCCAGAAAAAGGAATTCAGCAGCCTGGGGATGGGGAACAGAGCAATTGCCAGAAATTAGGCTGCCAACTCACTTCCCCGTGTTCTTTCTCATTATTGCTCAAGTAACCACTTGTATTCACACCAGATGCTTGTTAATCAAGGCCAATTAGTCTATTTTGCTCAGAAAATTTCCAACCGGCAAGACAAATAGTTCAAATAGCACAGAGGTCAACCAAAGCAGGAGCACTGGTGACAGTTTCATGTGTGTTTAGCCAAATAGAAAGCAGACATGGCAAGGGCATGCATGTTCAGTTCCCATGTGTATTGCGCTGTGTATTTACCATAGGGTAACGAGTGATACTTGCTCTGGTCAGGCAGCGAGTTCAGACAGCAATTCAGCCACTTCAGGTCTCTGTCTGCATGTTGATTTAGACTAATATCCTGTGTTCATTTCCTAATCTAAGCTGCTCAAAATGGCAAGGTAAATAAGGCTTAAAGGTAATAACACAAACGAGGTCTTCAGGGGTACTTTCTCAGTTGGGTGTGCTGAGAACCAGGTCAGCCCAGCCACTGCAGCCAGCCGTCCATCTGCATCTTGCCTGGGGATTTCTCTCTCCACTCTTTGCAATCCCATGGCAACCATCCAACAGCCTGACAACTTTAAATCTTCTCCTGCATATGTCAAAGCAGGTTGAGAAGCCAACAGGCTTGCTGTACTGCTCAGGCTTTCTAAAATTTGTTTTTTTAAGTGACATATGGTAACAGAAAGTACTACGATCAGGCGGTATCATTTTGCAGATCTATCCTGGGAAGAGGAGGCAAGAAAACACAAGAACCCCCTAATCTAAAACCAGGGAAAAGTAGTTTGGTTTGTGCAAAGATCTTCACCGTGTCTCAAAAGTTCCTAGTTCCTAAATGCTCTCTCTTTCTGGAGAGTTGGATATGAGAAAAGGAAGGCCAGGGATTTACCACAGAGTTTCTTGTTTCCTACCTGTTACAAGTTTGTGGCACTGAAAAGTTTCTGGTGGTGAGAGCTTTGCAAACACAGACATAAAACACATCATTATTCCTGTTTTTATTTGAAATTGCCAATAGTAAGAGTAATTTTCTCAGAATTTGTCTGAGTTTCAATTTCATACACTCACAATATAGTCATGCTTGAAAATTACTTTTGGCTGATAAAAGGATGTTAATACCTTATTTTATCACGCTGTGCATTTTCTATTACATTAAATCAATAGAGCCATACATGACAATCTCAGTTAACACCAATATAACTCATAGGTACTTAGTAATTTCTTTTGGTTGATATAAGCTCATTAACGCACCTCTTTTTTGGCCTAAGGCCCCCTCCCTTGCTTCACAGAGAGAATGAATTCAGTGTTTATGTCTGTGTACTCTCATGCCATTATTTTCAGCACAACAAAAAATTTCTTTCCTAAGCAGACCAGGACCACCCAAAGTAATTTCATTCAAGATCTGGGCTGGCTTCAAAGATCGGTGGCCTCTCAAGATAAAAGGTCAGCATGCTAATTCACCACAGCCCAGATCCCAAATCTTACCCCTTCTAGAAATGAAAGGCATTTTTAAGAAGACCTCCTGTGCATGAAGTTGTTTGCATTTTTGTCCAACTGGATTGTTTGGACAGGGTTGTCAGAGGCTTTCTGAGCATGTAGACCACAAAACAAAGATGTGTTGCCCTGTAGCTTGCTGAGGCTGCCAGGGTTCTGATCCTGATCCAGTGCACAGAAGGGCGCTGTATATCATGTGAGGTGCTCCCAGGGATGCACTTGGTGACTTGTCATCCCCACTCATCTAGGGCATTGCTGCCCCCATGGGCAGCTTCCGATAGCACGAGGAGTGAGAGACACCCTGGGAGGCATTGCAAGGGACCACCATCCAGAGATGTTTGTGGCCAGTTCCCACAGTAGCAACCTCCACAGGGTGCTGGTATGGAGAGGAGGGAGCTGTGGGTTGCATCCCACTGTCCCCACTCTGTCTTCATTGGGGTGCCCCAGAGAAGTGGCCACATGCGAGATGCTGCAGGGTGTGGGCTGGGAGCAAAGAGCCTCACTTTCTTCCTACCACTGCACCAGCCAAACCCTGGGCCAAGAGAAGAGCAACAGCAAAACTGAGCAGATAGAGAGGAATAAAATTGTTGTGCCTATAACACTGATTTATCTGTTTGTTCAAGGAAAAGGAATGAATATTCAGAAGTGTCTGGTAAAGGCAGTGGTCCTGCCACACATGCACATGCACACATTTGCATAAACTGGTATTTATGAATGGACTCAACCCAGGAAGGCTGGTGGTGAAGAGACTCTACATCATTATGGGTGTGAACACAAGGATTTGCATGTTAGTTCCTGAAATATATCTTGTAAAGCATAGATATTCATGTATATAACCATTAAGAGATGAGTCCATATGTTGCAAGTAGTAAATAATCCTTTCCAAAATGCAACAATATCTATTGATGTAAAACATGAACAATTGAGTGCTCATTGAAGATGGCTTTTAGAAGATTTATCTTAAGCTGCTTTTTTTTCCCCTACCAATCTCTTTAAGTGCCATAGCATGAAACCTTAAATTACTACGTTCATTGCAGCATTCTTGTGTTTTTACTCTATTCCCTTTTTTGTGGGGGGATTGCAGCTGTACAAACCACTTACATGTAATTGAGAGTGTATCATCATATGCTTCCCAGAAACTGAGCTAAGAAATACAAATGAATGTTTCAGCATTGCAAGAAATGTGCCCTAATGAACTTTTTGCTTAATTCCCTTCTTACAGGGTAGATGCAATTTTAGACCCCAGTTTTCAAAAAGCTGATAATATAATTGCTTCTAGAATTAGTGAGTTCATAAATATAGCACATATATAAAGATGTGTTAATTTCCAAATCCATACCAAGATCCGTGTGACAAAAACACGTACTGTATAATTCCATTGATATTTCATTTTTAAGCAGCAGTTTGATTACTTTTCTAGGAAATAAATTTCAAGTTTATTCACAGAATTAGAAATTAATGTAATCTCAGTGAGAGAGGGAGAGAGAAGTGAATTACATCTGAACTCCCTTAAAGATTGGGAGACTGTAATTTAATCTTGTAATCTGATAAACCAAGACAAATGAGGCAATTGGCAAACAGGTATTTTAATCACAATACCTCTAGAAAGCCACACAAATAACAAACACATGTCAGATCTGAAAGACACATTCATTTCAAAGTGCTGATTTAAGAAAAGCTGGCCAGCATGTGACCGATTGAATTACCTCCATATTTCTGTGCCACATGTATGTAGTATTTTCAATTTCAGATCAACAACTCTGCCTTTAAAAATGGCAAAAGCAATATCCTAGCATGGTCACAACAGAAAGACAGTCCCTATTACAGGCCAGAGTAATCAACCAAATAATTTTTTTCACTATTGTAATTTAACCCCTGAAAGCTTTTGCTTTCAGCAGCTGCTGCATATTAAAACTTTCCTTGAATTTGACTAACACTTTGAACAGTTTCATCCCATAACAGGCAAATTTCTGTCTAGCTTGTAGTCAGCATTTTATGAAACAGTTCCTATTGTTATTAAAATGTTTCTGTGCCTTTTTGTTAGGTGCTTTTCTTTCTAAACCCGGCTGTTGCTGTCTCTGCATTTTTCCGTTCAAAGGTCAGGTCAAAGGTACTGAATGGTTGACCATGGCTATGTGGAGTGTAAGTGAACCCAAGAATGGCCTTTCTGATTGATCATCTATTTAAACAGTGAGAGTGTTATGCCTTTGGATTAAAACGTAACCCAGGGCACTGGAAAACTGGAGCTACTGGCTGTTTGTGAAATATGCATAAAGAACTTTCTATTGCTTGCAGTGTTTGATGTGGATCTGAAATTCCATGTGAGCCTTTCAGGTCTTCTTCCCATAACCTCTGCAAATGTCTTTCCCTTTGCTTCACATCTCATTATAAAACAATGTCCTTAATACAGTGCATTGGTGAGGCGTTACTGTATCCGTACAAAGGATGAGTTAAATGTGAAATGCTCTCTTCAACACTACCTCCTAATTTAAGGCAATTAAGAAAAAAAATAATGAGCGGCTTCAAGTCTTCCTTTTAACCACATCTTTACTGAAGAGACTGGCATGAACTCAGCTTGAGAGCTTACTACATTTTTGAAGGCATGGCATAATATTATTTTTAGAAACTTGTCCTTGTAAACCCCCCCCCACAACCTATTGTACGTTTTATGCATGTGACAGTAGCTGCTCTTAATTTTTGCTCCTAAGATGTAATGTAGCACATTGCAGCAAATATAAAACAAAGTGAAAATCTGTTATAACCTGGAAACATCAAGCAGAATAAAGATCACTGCTAATGTTCACTCCCACCTTCTGTTGTATCATTACTTCTGCAGTTAAGTAGTTATAAAATAGCATCCGTGACACCAGTACCTGTGCTTGTGCATTGCAATATCGCTTAATGAGACCTACTTTGATGTAGCAACTGCTGTTTGAACAGCTTCTTTTACTTCTGAAGACAGAATGAAGTCATTACCAGTGGAGAGAGTATCATTTTCAAATTATTAATTTCAAAATCTAAAAACGTCTCCAGACAATTCCAAGCAGCTGGGTCTGGGACTCAGCGAGTGAACAGGGAATTTTTCACAGACTCACTGCTGACATTTCCTTGTAATAGCCAAGATGACAACCCTAGCTCTACAAGCCATCTACTGAATATTAAAACAAAATGGGAAGGATCCTGGGAGAGTAACGGGGCACCTGTGTCCCCTGCTGAAATAAAACTGAAAAAATACTGAGCCTCTAATACTTTCATCCTGCTCCCTAGATTACAGTTTTAGTAGCATGGAGCTTCCAGCTTGTGACTTGATGATCGCACTTGCTGCATGTCGTTATGCCACAGTCGGTCTCCATATCCCATCAAAAACTATTCCAGTGACTCTTGCCCATTGCATTGCAAAGCCCTTATAACAATGTGAAAGGCACAACATCTCTTCCTGGTTTAGTGGCATTTCGAATTGTTGCTTTCCAGCAAACATGAGGTTATATACAATGCAAGGCTGTATGTGTTTGCAAACAGTGCGAGCATCTGAGTGATAACTAACTAGCATTATCCAATTGTAAGGGCTTTATAACTCAGATGACTCTCTTACCTAAGCAGGTCACAATGATAACTTGGAGTGGTACCCACAAATCACCACTTGCTTCCAACCAGCTCCTGGCACCAGCACCTATCAGCCAGTTATTCATTTTCCAAACAAGATCTTTTGTCAAAGAGCATGTGTTGTCCTTTGGTCCATGTAACAATTGGGAGCCAGGAGGGCCCCCATGACCCAGAGGTTTATGACTGAGTTCTTGATGCTTCAGGGACACCAAGGATATCATTGTGACATTACAAAAACAACACCGAACACTTTCATTCTGAAAAGTCTTTGGATTAAGAACTAGTTGCGAATTTGGTATCATTAATTTTAGATCTGAACAGGATCGTTATGACTTGACCTTTGATTTTATCTGTGTTGCTGCAGCTGGGGGCAAAGTAGCGATGTAGTTTTTTATTAGAAGACTGTAATCTCAGAGAGGAAAGGACATTGCCAACTGCAGTCTATGTTTACCTAGTAATCTGAGGTTGAAAAAGCCTATGAGTATAAAGTGGCACAGCTTGTAAGTGGTATAGTAAATAGAGCATATTATGCAATACAACTACTTACCAGACATTCTTCTGAACAAAATGTAGCATAATTCACGAATGCCTTAATGTTCTCAGTTGCTTATGGAAAAAGGGCAAAGAAAAGCCTTTCTCAGCTTCCTCAAGGCAGACAGACTCCTAATATTAGCGCCTCATTTGCCCTGGCTAAAGATAAATTACCCCATTACACTACACCTCTTCTGCCCTCTGGCAGTGGATTAAGTAACTTCAGTCAGGATATGCCACAAGTTATTTCTATGCGCTTTTACATCGCAACTTAAACAACGCTGTCTCTATGTGCTGTGTATGTGCAGCTATTAGGGTAGGTCGTGGCCCCATTATGCTAGATGATATACACGTACATCATTAGAGACAACCCTGACTGAGACTGCAGTGCAGCCCTACCTGCACCTAGTGGAACAGTTCATGCAGCCGAATGTGTTCCCCAGATGTGCTCCCCAAGACCAGACGCTGCAGAAAAGTCCCATTCAGCTGCCTGGACTGTGCAGCCCACAAGGGGACTAATGGCATGGTTTCAGTTAAGCATGTGCTTAAATGCTTTCCTGGGCAGGGGCCAGAACAATCTGCGTCCTGCTGGACTGACTTAAACCCACAGGGCTCCGAAGATATTTGCAAGGGTTTTGTAGAGGTAAACCAAACCCCTAGACTCAGATACAAAGTGAGCTCCATTTTCCTCACACAGTCCAGATGAATCCCATAGAAGAAACAGAAATCTACAGGATTTTCCACTGATGGCATTTTTCCCAGCTCAGCCCTTCTGTGGCTTTCAGAGCTGCAGTTAAAGCTGGACCCCAAAACTCTGGCAGATTGTCATTCCTTCAGAATGTGCAGTTTCATCAAATACAAAATATTTTGCAGAACTTGGTCGAAATAAGGTTTCGGAAGAGAAATGGGAAATATTTTTTCACTACCTTTTCAATATTTTAAATGAGCTTTTCTGATGTCTCAATTGGAAAAAAAAAAAAAAAGGAAGAAACTGGCATTTTTTAAAAACACGAGCTTTAAGGTAAAAATATCACTATTCAAAAGTCAGAATGTCCATTCCATGGTAAATACAGCCATTGGGGTGAGAAGGGAATCTTTTTCAGCATGAAAGATAGTCATGCAATTTACCTACGGAAAATCAGGCAGGATTTTATTTAGGTATCATTTAAATGCTTTTATATACATTCAGAGGGCACAGACCCTTGCAAGAACACACTCCCTGAGGCAGCTGATCCACTTGCTCAGCATCCAGGGCTTGCAGGCTCCCGGTTCCCTCTCACCTCTGTCTGGAGGGAACTCATTCAGGCAGACCCGAGCTGCCCTGACAGCTCTAGCATAAGCTAAGGATTTGACAGCATCCAGATACTCAGCTGCAGAGCTGAAGCAATGTCCCTGGGGTTTCTAAAAGGAGGATGAGTGCCTTGAGGGCTCCCATCTTGGGTTGAAGGAAGCTGAAGAACACAGAAACTCTGCAATTTGATGATTGGAGTCAGCTGGAAAAGTAACACTGCCCTAAGGGAATGGGAAGACTCAGTACCCCATCAGCCATGCCAATAAGCTGGTGGTAAACCAAGCAAGTAAAGCCCCTAGTGTAGGTCCTATCCCAGTAATACCTGTCTGGGACATTGCTTGATTTCACAATGAAGGGTGACAAGACACACAAACATCCATCGGCTTCACAAAATGCTGATCCAGTGCTAACTACATCTCAAGAAAAAGAAAAAATAAATTAAGGTTATTAATCTACATCAAAATATTGTTTTGTTTTGCTTTTCTCTTATTTCAAAGACAACTCACACATTTGGTGGTGGAGGAGGCAGCAATTGCAATTTGAGTGGAAGATAAAGGTTAAAGTCTCAAAATCCTTTGCCAAATGGAACCGCGGCCCTGAACACAGCTTTAATCACAGTAGGACGATGTTCTTCTCTATTGTACCTTAGTGGGAGATCTCTGTTGGCTCAGACAAAATAGATTCTCCTCAAAGAATGAAATGAGATGACAATGTTGATATTGTCTTTGAATGACCTCCAAAAGAAAATAAGGAAGCGCATACTGAACTTGATTTGAAATGTACTTATTGTACTGACTGGGAAAAAAAATAATCAGATGAAATATCCTGATTATACAATTCAACAACATAGAGTGAAATGAGAAATAGGAAATACATGCAAACATCCCTATTTGTAGGTTTATGTGGTCTTTTCAGTTTTCATCAAGCACAGAAGACAATGAATAACAGGGGATTTGAAGTGTTCAAAAATATTTCTGCAAATCTAGAAGCAGTGAAATGCTATAAAAGCCCAGTTTAATACAGCAAAAATTGCTTTTCCCTTTCAAATTGGTGTGTTTGGGGTTTTTTGCAGTACCCTAGTCATCTTTCCATTATTATCTTTATTTTTAACTAGCATTTTGATGAGAGACATTTGATTCTTTTTCTCTCTATTGAAATCTTTTCACACTATTACCTTTATCCTTATTCTACTATATCTGAAATTTTTAAACAGGGGTATTTAAAGGCTAGCATTGCTGAATACTTCCCTTTTTTCAAAGCCTAGCTACATCAGGGCACTGGTTCAGTAGTGTCTTCTGCTGGCTTCTTATTTCTCTCAAGGGAAAAAGAAATTGTGCCTTTAGGAACATAAGGACAGATCAGAGCTGTGACCTCAAACTTTATCCAGAAACTTTCGGAACAAACCCACGCTTTGTGAAATACATTTGTAAAAGCGTGAAAGTTTTTCTTTTGTCTACTAGTGTTTTATTGGATCCAAGGAATTCTTTCCCAATTTAAGTGATTACTAGCACCATCTCTGCTTTGCAAGACTTTGTGACTATTGTTTCATCACCGTATTTTTAGGGATTTTTTACATTTTTGTATCAATTATTTCACCACATTTTAGAAGGGCACAGCCTGTTTTCAAACATAGGGCTTTGTTTCCCTAAGAACTCAGGTGTGGGAACAGACAGGGCAAAAGGCTGTTTCCTTTACAACTCTGCGGTATAGAAATAATAAGGGTGGTGATAATGATGAGGCAAACTGAATCCAACATGTCTCCCAAATGAAAGCTTCTGCAAATATAAATAAAAGAGCAAAAAGTTGTCTTTTAATTAGCAGGAGGGCACAAAATCTGAGTAATTTCATTGCCAGAATACAATAGGCAATTGCTGTCTTCTGGCTGCTGCTCCAGATCCCTCTGAAATCAAACTTGAGCTCAGGGATCTAAGGGACAAGGTGCTTGCACTGTTCCAGGTTTCATGAATGGGATCAGAGCAAACCTGAATGACAGGAAGGGATGTTGCTGTCCATATGTGTCTACCAGAAGCCCATGACTCAAGTATCCACGCAGAGTAGAGGCAGGGCTCTTGGCTGGCCCAACAGGCAGCCACGTTTGCAGCTAAATCCCAGAGCTCCTGGTGAAATCTATCTCCCAAGTGTGCTTCCCTAAAGCCATGAACAACTTGAGCACTCTTTCCTGATGCAAGTATAGACCTCACTTCCCCAGCCATTTCAGCCAATACATGCTCTTTCCTATGCACCTTTAGGTCCAAGCCACAAGAAGAAGCAAGGATGTCATATGCATCTTGCATATAAGCTACTTGCAATACAGATGGTACAAGAAGTGCAATTAATTCTACAAGACCCTGTAATAATATTGATTACATGCTCTTGAGCAGTAGCATTTGGCCCCATCTCTGGTGATTGTTGCCACAGGAGCACTTGGCAAATGAAGGGTTTATATACAGACAACCACATAAACGCATCTCCGTTTATTATGCATTGGTGTCTTATGTAACTGCACAGCACTTCATTCTGCAACGCTCCTGAGAAAAAAGTTACTACACAAGCAATTCTGAAACCTCTTGGTTAGGCTGGAGAGCTGGGCATTCTCAGAGGTAGGGAAGTGTTGTGGTTTTTAACCTCTGCTGACAAAATAATATGTGAAGACAGTAATAGGGACCATAAGGCTTACCTTCACCCAAAGTGCAGATCTGCCCCTGCACCAGCCACAAGCTCAAGCCCCACACTGGAGATGGTTGCAAACAAGGTCCCCTGGCCAGCCCTCCCCTAATATAGGGGCTATGACTCATCTGGTACCAAATACCCCATTGGCTGGTTGGGTTGTTCATCACAGCTGGGGCCCTTTTCCCAGCTGCAGCCCTTTCTCAGTTGATGAAGCCAGCAGCTGGGGCTGGGAATTAGCCTCAGTCCAGCTGAACCCAGGACAGGGAGTCACAAGATTTGGGTTGGTGTTTTGCACATGATTGTATCTCCACAAAGCAAATTCTTCTGTGCTTTACACTCTGGGGGATATGGTGCTAGTGTTATTTTGCTGTAGTTGCTAACATGCATATCTGAGCTTTGCTTTGGACTTGCCTTGACAGTCACTCCCACTTGATCCAGCTCTAAAAGGACACCTAGTTAGTCAAGCTGAAAAGTCAAATGTATCCTAGCATGATGCTCACCTCATCAATCCAACATGACCCATTGGAACACCTACATGCTAACGTAAAAAGAGAAGTATCAGGATACAAGACAAAGCACTTCACTGTTATTACTTTATGAATTTGTACTTTTGATGATTGTTTACAAGCCAAATAAAGCACCACTCCAAAGAATGTACATTCAAAGAAGAAACACTTCAGTAGCTGAAAGCTTGGCCTGAGACGGTAAGGTAAGAAGGAGTAATTGAATCTGTTTCCCCAGACTAGATAAACTTGCCTGAAGAGCAGGATTATCAACAAGGTGCCTTTGTCCATATCTGTTAGTCTGAGCATATGGAAACCATAGGCCAAGTCTGACAAGAGTAGACCAGCAGACCTCACATGCAGAAGACAGCTACATCATTCACTCCTGATAGGTGGAGCAGACTCAGTGGCACAGCCACCACCTAAAGCAGGAATAATGCAGTGCAGTGCTCAATATTATTGGGTATTGATTTTCTTGCCTATCAGCAGCATTGGCAATATTTCTACAACCAGGATGGATTTTATGTTATCTATCCTGCTCATTGTGGTTTCTCTACTGGGGTGCCTGATTGGATTAATCCTTTGTCAAGTGAATTGATCAAGGCATGTTGGAACCTTGAGCTTCTAATATCTCTCCTAAAGAAGCCCATATGCATGTCATGCTGAATTCACACAACTCTGAACACATTCACAGAATTACAGAATGGTAGGGGTTGGAAGGGACCTCTGGAGATCATCTAGTCATCTGCCTGTGTCTCCTCCCCCGCCAAAGCAGGATTACCTAGGGCAGATCACACAAGAACACATCCAGGTGGGTTTTGAAAATCTCCAGAGAGGGAGACTCCACAGCCTCTCTGGGCAGCCTGTTCCAGGGCTCTGTCACCCTCACAAGAAAGATGTTTTTTCTCAAGTTGGGGTGGAACCTCCTGTGTTCCAGTTTGTGTCCATTGCCGCTCGTCCTATCACTGGGCACCACTGAAGAGAAACTGGCCCCACCTTCTTGACACTCACCCTTCAGATATCTATAAACCTTGATAAGGTCCCCTCCCAATCTTCTCTTCTCCAGGCTAAACAGACACAGGTCTCTCAGCCTTTCCTCATAATAAAGATGCTCCAGTACCTTAACCATTCCCATAGACCTCCTTGGGATGACCTCTAGTACTTCCCTGTCTCTCTTCTAGTAAGAAGATCTACAAGCAGAAAAATAATGATCTAGAACCCAAACCCTTGCCTCTCTCTAAATTTTAAACAGTATTTGCTGATTTTCCATCCTGCTTGGATCAGTGATGAGATGAATATTTCCCAAAGTCTGATCAGGAAAGTTCAGGGCTAAAAGCTGCAGAAGCAGAAGTTGCACAGGCTGCCAATTATTTCCAGCTGAGATTCCTGTGTAAGAGAAAAGGCTAGTAGGCAAATAGGGATTGGTATATTTGGAAGAGAGAGATTTCAGTCACCAGGAGCTGGTGACCAGTGTAATACCTCAGTTTGGACTCAGAGTTAAGCTGAGTCTGCCAGGAAAAGGGGAAGACAGTTTGAGCAACTTATTCTAAAACTCATCTCAAAAACTTCGGGAATGTTTTTTGAGCTTTGTAGCAATATTATAGTGCTCTTGGGAGATTAGAGATTGGTAGAATAAGTTGCCAACACGTTAACTGAGAGCATTAGGCTGTTCTTTCTGAAGGACCTTCTAGAGAAGGAAGGCAAGAAAATTACTTGTCAAAGAACTTCCAAGGATACAGTGGGTCTGGTTTCAGCTGTTAGACTATACCATGACAGGTAAAATGTTTTCTGGGACGCTGACGCCCACTACTATGGCTGCAGGGTGTCCCTTTGTGCTTGTGATACAATGTCTCCTGTGGCAGCTCTTCACTGATGCCTAGGGATGACTTTCCCAGTCCTCACAGCCTCGTTTGACCCTGAGCTTTCTTCAGCAGCAGCTGAAAAAAGGAAGAAAGACTGGGGCTCCTGCTCAGTTAGTCTTCCAGAGAGATGTGCTTTCTAAGCCTCATTCCCCTATAGGGTCAAGGCCAAGGGCCTCCCTTCACCCATTTATGTGTCTTAGGCTCTCATGGGCACCTGTTGCTCCAGCCCATGAATACTCAGAGGTCCTGTCCTTGAGTAGACTTACCTGCTAGAGGTTGCCTAGTAAATGCAAGAGTTAACAAACATCTAGATTACAGAAGGGATACAGATTTGGCAAAGGTAAGTGATGGCCAAGGATAGCAGCTGCTGCAAACCTTTTTTATTCTTGTATCTTTGTGTCAACCGCTTATATCTGATAAAAGTACCAAGAGTCAAGATAGAGCACATATATGCCAGGAAACATCACTATGGGTTAGTCCTGATGTCCATTTTTCCTCTGTGATAGAGGGATAATACCAATCAGATTTAGCCTTGAATTCATCTACTTTGAATGTCAAGCATCTCGTCACTTCAACTGTTGAGTTATGTACACTGGAGCTAAGGAACAAGATAATAAAGGTCATGGGAAGAGGTACTGATGTCAAAGTAATACCTTGGGTTGTTGGTTTTTGGGGAGGGGTTGTGAACATTTACTTTCTGTGTCCTTCATTCTAGACTCTTCTAGACTCTTATTCTTGTGCCTCTGCACATGTGGAGTTAGGATCTCTTCAAGACTATCTGGAAGAGGTAGAAATGAGCTTGCTGCAGGTCTCATTGTGAGATGGGAGACCACTTCCTCGCCATGCAGGATAATAGAGGAAGGATTGCAGATGGCAGGTACTAATGTATTCACCATTTCTGCCACTAGAGCTTTCCCTGTTTCAGCTGGCACAGGTTAAGGAGTGAGCAAGCAGCAATAAGCTTAAAAACCAGAGCTCCTACTCACAGGGAATGTTCTACACTGACACTCAAAAATTCTTGTAGTTCTCAGATATAAAGCTTTATTCTCTCTTAACAACACTGAAAATACTGTGGCCCAAATTTCCATATGTGTTTAATTTTAAATGTATTTATCTCAGTTGTCTTCTCAGAGTGACTTATCCACCACATCATTGTCCCATGGAAAGCCCACATTGACATAAGCATCTCATAAGCTTATCTGTCACTCATTAAATGTCTGCTCAGTGCAGAAACATTTAAGAGAAAGGCCCAAAGGTGTAACCACTCTATGGAGTGTTGTTGTCATCCCTATTCAGAGCAAGCTGGTAAAGCGGATGTGTTCTCAAATCATCCTGGTTGACACAGGAAAACTTCACAGGATAATGTTCTGAACACAGAACTCAAGTCAGTGTTGTCCTAAAGACTATCACATCAGAGGGACATACGGAAGCTATCGCAATAATCCTCTGACAATTTATATCTATCCAGAGGGATATTTTCCATGGCTCATGGCAGCAAGACACCAAGCTGCTCCTCAACCACATAAAACATTTTTTCTCATCTGTGAAAGGCACGTGCGAGAATGGAAAATGTTTCATGCATTTTAGTGCAGCACTGATGAGATGTAGTGGTAAATTCAGGCACACTGAAGTACATAGCATGAGGCCATCGGTCCCATTACTTTTAGGACAAGGGACAATGGATATAAGCTACAGCACAGGACATTCTACCTCAGCATGAGGAAGAACTTCTTTACTGTAAGGGTCACAGAGCACTAGAACAGACTCCCCAGAGAGGTTGTGGAGTCTCCTTCTTTGGAGACTTTGAAGACCCATCTGGATGTGTTCCTATGTGACC